>LTAE01000289.1:17318-29104 GCA_001647135.1 Pontederia paniculata | reverse complement strand
TTTATTCCCCGTGGTGGGGATTACACAGGTGCCATTTCTAGTCATACACTTTTAACAAACTTATTATTAACAAAATACCTTCATAATTTGACAAGCTAGACGATAATACAAAAAATATAGTTATAATTGAAGGTAAAACTAGTTTAATCTTGAACTCAATAGTCACTATTGGAGTCACATCCATTCTATTTATAGTCTTTTCTTTTTTCACTTTGTTGTCCAAATTTTAATATTAACCACTTACCTTCCACCAACTTTCGAAGCACTTCCATTTAAACACAAATGTCTAATATCATCAAATTTTCTATGCACTTTATTTATTATTAATTATGCATTTACTTTTTTACCCTTATTTAGTTTGATATAATTTTTTTAAATATATATATATATATATATATAAAGAATAAATATATTATTGAGAGACTCTCGTTAAAATTGAATTAATCAAATATTAAAATATATGATAAAAATAATAACTAATTATTTTTTTAACTGTAGATTTGGGCATCTTCTTCAGTCAAAAGCAGACAAAGTACTTTGGGTATTACAATGTAAAATATGTAGGGATTTTTTTTTAAAATGATCAAATTGCAAATACCTCATGCATTAAAAAAAATCAATATGCGTGTAACTTAATATTAAACCCAACCATACGTAGTTTCGAGTCCAAAGACTACAAACCACCTCCAGGTACAGCAGCTTCACATAAATACCAAAAGATAGCCTTCAATACAGTGGCCCAAAAAAAATATGAAAATAGCTGAACTTCATCCACATCTTTGCCACTTGAAGTTTTATCACAAAAAAAATATGAAAATATTTAAGACAGCTATGCATGGACCTCGAGTAGAATTTTAAATTTGTTTTAATACGAGCTCCAAAAACATACTCTACCTCAAGGTATATGAAAATTATATGTGTATATGAAAATTAAGACAATTTGGTATACCATGGAAGAAAAAAGTTATGAAAATTTAGTTGCTTAAAACTCGATTCCGTATTGTCTTGCTATAATCGGGCTCGAACAGTTTAATCCGAAGGTGGAAGTATTATTAATATTCCTTTTATTTTAAAGTTATTAATAATCAATATGATTAAAAAATAAACATACTTGGACTCACTATTTATTCAACTATTGGTAAATATTGAATCAAATTTGCATCTGTTATTTTAATATATATTTTTAATTAACTATCGGATCTTTTCTCATCGTGAAAACAAAATCAAATTCTGTATTATCTCGCTATAATCAGACTATAACGGCTTTAATCCTCTATGAAGGAGAGAAAAAAAGAGATAATAGTTTTGAACAATAGATGAAGATTCTCAGAGTCCGCTCATTCTCTTTTATAGTCTGTGTATATCGTCTTCGTCTGTCCCCTTCGAACGATTATTATTGCACATCGAAATAATTATTATCATCAATGACCCTATTGATGACTTCAATAGTGTCACAACAGTAGCTTCTAACAAATCCAAGGTGGAATTATTAATATTCTTTTTATTTTAAAGTTATTAATAAATATGATTAAGAAATAAGCATATTTGACTCACTATTTATTCAACTATTTGTAAATTTTAAAGCAAAATTGCATCTGTTATTTTAATATATTTTTCAATTAATCATTGGATCTTTTTTAATTATGGAAAAGTCAAATCTCATTATGACATCTTTTAATTCATGAGAGAAAAAAATATGAAAGGATGTAATTTTCAATTAGCTATTTAGTAATAATTATTATTGAGGGTGAAACTGTGTATAAGTAGGTAATCAAATTTAAAAACTTTCAATTAGAAGAAGAAGATGTTGCTTACCCAGAGGTTGATGCAACTTGTATATAGCTATTAGCCGTGCACATCAAACTAATTTTCCCTAAGCCGTGGGAATTTATCGAGATTTTGAGAACGTGATTAAACACTATAAAAGTTTTATCATGTTGAGATAGAGACCTTGCCCCTTCCATCACTCCCTCTCTCTATATATATGCACATATGCTGATACACACCTCCACAACCACAAGACATCAAGTATACTTGCAGTCTCTCTCTCTCTCTCTCTCTCTCTCTCTCTCTCTCTCTCTCTCTCTCTCTCTAAGTTGCATGCCGACGAGAGCGGCCTCAGCATCCCGGTCGTCGACCTGGGCAAGATGTCCGAGGGCGCGGCGGGGTGCCGCGCCACCATACGGGCGGTGGCGGACGCGTGCCGCGAGTGGGGGTTCTTCCAGGTGGTGAACCACGGTATGCGCCCGGAGATCATCTCCAGGGCTAAGGAAGGGTGGAGGGGCTTCTTCCAACTCCCCATGGCGGCGAAGCAGGTCTACGCCAACAACCCCAGGACCTACGAGGGCTACGGCAGCCGCCTCGGCGTCGGGAAGGACGCCATCTTGGATTGGGGTGACTACTTCTTCCTCCACCTCCTCCCTATGCCCCTCAGAGATCAGAACAAGTGGCCTTCCATGCCCGTCTCCTGCAGGCAATATTTTAACGTTATTTTATATATATATGTTCGATAACGCTGTATTATTTTACGTTACTGAGGCATGCTTCGATAAGATCCACTTAATTATATGTGTTTTGTTATATGATCAGCTTCATATATATGTCATAAAGTCTGGCATTTCATTATGAGCCTCTAATTCAACTGTTAACATATAATTGGCATGGAATTAAACATGATCCATGCAGGGAGAGCATTCAGGAATACGGAGACGAGATGATGAAGCTGTGCGAGGTATTGCTGAAGCTGCTATCCATAAGCCTGGGCCTCGACGTGGATCACCTGCAGCAGGCGTTCGGAGGGCGCGGCGCCGGCGCGACGCTGCGCGTGAACTATTACCCAAAGTGCCCGCAGCCGGAGCTGGCGCTCGGCCTCTCCGCGCATTCCGACCCCGGAGCGCTCACCATCCTTCTGGCCGACGACCGTGTCAATGGCCTCCAGGTGCGCAAGGGGGACGCCTGGGTCACGGTGCAGCCTATTCATGATGCTTTCATTGTCAATATTGGTGACCAGATTCAGGTATTATATAATTAATTATACACGTCTTTGATCGATCAAATTAATTAGCCGGAACCACATGTTAATTAATTAACTGCTATTAGAATCAATCATCAAGTAGAACATTATTACATTCTACATATACGATTACGGGACTAAATCCACATTGTTAAGAAAGCCAAACCCTGCATGCAACAACTAACAAAACTATATATCTAACAGCGTTAGCTATATCTACATATATAGTTTATCAAAGCAAATTGCTGCGGTCAAAGCTTTTGTCTAAGAACTTCTCTACTGCAACCTTGTGTAGTAACCTTCACAAAAAGATTATTCTTATATTGTTCATATCTAGGTATATAATAACAAGTCGATTCATCATATCACGATCTGGCTGTGTAGGTTTCTAATGGCCCGTGAAAAATCTGGCAGAACTTTTTTGGGTATGTGAAATGTGGCAGAACTTTTTATGGCAACTGTCAACGAAGCCACTGTAACTGTGAGAGAGAGAGAGAGAGAGAGAGAGAGAGAGAGAGAGGAATCACCCACATGCCGTCGTCTTTTTTATCGACTCAAATTTGCTTCCCTGTGGTAGAAAAGTTCCTGTAGCTCGTGTCATTCCATCCGGTTTGCTCGTCTCTCTCCAGTCCGCTTAACTTCGTAATTCATATATGTAGCAATTTCTTTTCTCTGTAGGTCAACAAATATTAAAATTTATCTGGAGAAATGTAAAGCACTTTTAATATCGATGATTTTGAAATTTGATAATGATATCTTTCACATTTTTTTGTTCATTCCCTAACCAATAACTACATAATTATTAGTATCTCGGTTGAAATGTTCAATTTATTAAAATTTCCAAATTTAATCATGGATCATTAGAATTAAATTTGATACAACTTTACTAAATAAACTCTTTAACCTCTTTCAGATTTTGTGTGATAATAATGGTTAGTGGCCGGTGTTAGAAAGTGAAAATCCTTTTGTTGGTATTTTTTCATTGGAATTTGGATAATTAGATAGAACTGCTCACTTTTAGTTATACTTGATTAATTATCCTTTAACATACAATATGAATATTTTTAGGGAATACTGAGCATGGTTTTCTAGGCATGCAGCAGGTGAAATAGCATAATATAATCGTGATGCGGATAAGAAAAAAAAACTCAAATTGCACAACCTTTTTTTTTTCTTTTCCACCGACCCTTGCATGCATATAATTGTCATTCGCATGAATTGATCAACAAGTACCAGTGCATGTAATGTGGGTTAATATCGTGTTGAAACCTTCAACTATATATTACTTCTGCCAACAACATTTTTCTGAGGCATACTTCTTCTCTTCCCTTCACAAATTAAGAATGACTAAATATCTATTTGCACAACATGCACTTTATATAACATTAATCAACCAATACGAGCGTACTAGAAGAAAGAAATAAATATATATATCGAGGAGTGGAAAAGTTTTGAATACGCAATCAAGCCATACTTAATTGCATCCATTATATCATACTATTAGGTTATCTGCTGTGACGTAGGCACCACATAAGGAGGACATCATCATCCATGCATCATCTCTGCCATCATTATCTAATTCAACATCATCTCCATGACAGTATTGATACAAATACAATGCTCGATAAGAAAAAAACTACATATAGTTCCCATTTGCAAGTTAAAGATGTAGGACAAAACAGTATATAATAAAATAATTTAATTCTTTATTCGCTTTGTTTAAGCAGGTGCAAGTGAGGATATTATATATATATATATATGTATATTATGCATATTAAAAATAGCTTACGGGGTTGTGACATATATATGTGTGCACATGCAGGTGCTGACCAATGCAATATACAAGAGCGTGGAGCACCGGGTGCTGGTGAACGCTTTGGAGGAGCGCATGTCGCTCGTCTTCTTCTACAACCCGAGGAGCGACCTGCCGCTCGGGCCGGCAGCGGAGCTTGTGACGCCGGAGCGGCCACCGCTGTATCAGCCGATGACCTTCGACGAGTATCGAGTGTTTATCCGGACCAAGGGCCCCCAGGGCAAATCCCAACTGGAGTCCCTCAAAGCCATGTAACTGCAATGCATGGCAAACATATAACTAGTTTGAGTTATTTCATGCATATTTGCTGCAAGTTAATTGCATCTTCATGAAGTAAATTCAGGATATATGCATGATATATAGATTGATTGTCATCAATTGTCCTTGTTGATTTGATTTGTGTTCTTTTTCGGTTGTTTGTTTATTATGTTAATTAGTTTCGTGCGAGGTTATACGCACATAGTTTTGTTGTAAATAAACGAAGAACATGTGACTTCTTCTTGTAAATCATCAGCACTGTTGTGACATGCATTACTTTCACTCGCTATGTTGTGATAGATTTTTTCTTATCATGCTAACTCTACTCCGTTTGGTATATTCTTTTCATTATTTACTTAGTTATCTGATTTCAAACTTATCCTTTATGTATAATTAAAAACTTAAAAACTTATCTTTGAGATATACAATCTGTTAGCTTAATTCCCGGATCGGGGAGCCCGATCGATGATATATACGAGTTTAATTCCTCTGCAAAATAACAAATGCTTTGAACCATGGAACAGGTCATGTGGAGAAGCCACATGGATACGTAATAATATTGGAAACCCATGTTCTTAAGTTAACTTTGACACACGAGCCTCCTGCCGACCTACATATTAGTCATGTATATATAGCATGAAAGTTTTGTTTTTAAGTAAAAAAAAAATGCATAAAAATAAGGTGTAAAGTGACATTACTCTCCGTGATTAAAAAATATGTATTAAAATTTGAAAAAAATAACTTAAGTGTATTTTAATTAAGCATATATAAATCAAATTAACTACTGAACTTGGGCTTCACAATCTCGATCTAGAATAATTTTCAAAGCAAGGAATATGTAATCCATCAATCTTTGCTGCCCAAGGGAATATTTAATTAATCTGATTAATTAAAAATATAGAGCATTAAATATATTTTTTGTCTCAACAGTGGAGTATATATGCATAGTTTCATAATAAAAAAACTGACGTCGACGATGGAATGCGATTATAAATATTAAGGATGAAATAAAGTAGTGCCTTCATGTTGTGTTGGGATCCCAATTTGCTTAACTAACAGTACTAAAAAGAATAAAAGGCAACAAAGATATAAAAATCGATTTGTGATTAGTTGGTGAAACTAGAAGAAATAAAAATGATCGAGGGCCGCATACCACGGAATAACGTCTAATTTAAAAAGCACAACACAACTCGATCCCGTGCAAGATATTATTTGGAGCACATGCATGTAGTGTATTTTGGAATGCAACTCTTGTCGACGATTTGAGATCATGTTGAGGATGTTGATCATATAAATGTAGTTTGATATTGCCAATTAAATATATGTGTATGAAAAATATTTCATTACATTTGTAGATGGCACGAGACCTTTCGATTTGTTAATTGCATAACAACTACAAAGTTGGAGTTTAATTTTGTAGGGAAATTATTTGCATGGTCTTTTCTTTATTTCAAGGACATATAAACAAGGAGTAATATATAAATACGAATAACTAATCACACTGCATCGTGATGTATAATGAAATATATAAATTCGTACAATTATATATGAAAATTTCGTCATGACCCAAACTATATGGAATTTCAATCTTATGTGATTGACCACATGGTTTCTCTTTGGCACAAATTGGATATATATGATTATGATTAATATGAGGTTTATCGAGCCAAGCATTTCTTTTGGCACACACTTTCTATGTGGCATGTGCAATTCAGATTGATTGAGCTCCAAAGAAAAACGGTCAGCAGATCATAAATCATAAGCTGTTTATAATTAATTTTATACCTTTTTATGGCATCATAAACTTCAACTTAAAGAAATCTCGGGCACATTTCAGTGAATTAATCATCAAATCTTATGATGTTAGTTCCTTGTAACTCAAACTTTTGTCTGATTAAATCACAAAGATGCTCCAATTCTGAAGTTTCATGTTTGGGTCGTTAAATACACTGTATGTAATATGCCCTAGAAAATAAACAATGAAGCAAATTGTCCTGCAAACATCAATAACCCACTGAACCAGCCATGCAGACACGGAACCATTAAACATTGCTCATAAGTTTCCATTTTTTATTTTGGCTCTTCTTTCTTTAATGTTTAATTATAATCCATGTTGTTTTCTTTTATTTTATTTAGAAGTAGAGGTTACGTAAATAAAAAGAATTAAGAAACATGCTCATGATAAAAAAAAAATAATGGCAAGTCGCCGTGTCTAGTAATTGACTTATATAATTTAGCCATGATATTTTGTTCGCAATTGGAACTATTTTGTCTATTCGTTCTTGTTTTCTATCTCTTTCTTAAAGGTTGTTTTTGTCATTTATGTAACGAATAATTAGCCACACTAATAAAATATATCTGGAAATAGATAACGCAATCGCCACCTTGTGCATTTTTTCTTCTATGTTGTAGTATCTTTTTAGCAAACTATATATACTTAAGGGTTTTTGCCTCTTATCGAAAAAAAATGGGCCATTTAAAAACAATATAACTTATTTTGTTTCGCTCACACAGAAAAAATCATGAGGATGACACAAAAAAAAGATAAATTAAAAGCAAAAGAATGCATAAATAAATGAATGTAATATATATATATATATATATATATATATATATATATTATATATATATGATATGTATACCATTTTATTTTTAATTTTACCTTTCCTTTTACTAATTTTTTTTGTAATTTAAAAATAAATTGTTCAATCGGCCGCTTGGAGATTTTAGTGTTAAATCTTTAATTTACTTAAAAATTTATTTAAGGATTAAATTTTGATACCAATAAAGTCATTTAACCGTAGTAGCGAGTATAAAAAAAAGTAAGTGATGCCACACATATAATCGTTTGATCTTAGATTTATGATTAAAACTAAAATATTCGAATTAAATTATTAAAAAAATAATTCAATAATACTTAAATTATATCCTAATCTTCGCTATAAATCAGGCGCTCCATATGTCATTCCTGTCGAAAAAGCCGTAAAATTCGGTCCGACCCGATCGATCGGACCGGTGTCCGAGATCTAAATTAAACGGGACATGGGTCATCAAAACACGGGATGCCAATTGGACCGTTTTAATCCGATCAAACTCGGTCAAAACTCGAGTTGAATCACTCAATCCCATGAGTTTGATCAACCGGCCAAAAAATTATATTTTTTAATAATAATAGAAGTATTTTTCTAGAGTTAAATAATATATTTTGACATATAAGTAAAATCTAAAATAATTATGTTAAATAAAAAAAATAATGTATCAATCGAGCATATTATTATTTAATAATTATCTTATTATTTATTTTTGATAATTAAGCACTATTATAAATTATAAATTAAAATTAAAAATATTATGTTATTATTTATTTATAATATGTGCTCATGTATTTTGATTTTACAGTTATTTTTTATTGTAGTGACCGAACGTGATCACTCTGTTTCTCTTATAATTTTTTTATATTAATTTATTAATATTCGGTTCGACCATCCGGTCCGATCGATCCGACTTGATCCGTCAAGCTATCCGGGTCGATGTTCGGATCGAGTTTTAAAACATTGCGAAAAAGGGAAAAAAATCCGAACTAAAATTACAACGTCGAGGTTTTGGGATTTGGATGTTCTGTTGGGCTATTTACAGGCCAGGCTTGTAAGATATGTAGGCTTTACAATCAGGCCGTGACTTTCAAACTATTAGACAGCTTGGCCCAATATAGCCTGGTATCTGTCGAATTCAAATTGCGAGAGGAAACGAAATGATAATTTTTCCTCTTATTAAAACATATATCTTTATATTTTTTCACAAAAAAAAAACGCTTTGCAATTGTGAGTAAGATTTGGATCTTAATCTGGGTTCTAGAGTTAGGAAACATCATAAGTAGATGGTTTCTTTTTAGTTGCAACTTAGCCAACAACACAGAACATTAACTAATACATATGATATAATTATTCAAATGGGGAACATCTTAGTCCACTTTGCTTTCACAGTGACAAGTTTGATGGAATTAAGGACGGACACACATGGTCGGCAAAAGGGACGACACGGCCGGTGTGCTTTGCGGAGGGAGGGCGGCTTTGAGGGACTCGACCTGCGACTTACCTTTCACGCCCTTGGTCCGGACGTACCTCCGGTACTCGTTGAAGGTGAGGGGGCTGTAGAGGGGAGGGTTGTCCGGGCTCAGGAGCTTCTGTGCAGGTCCGATGGGGATGCTGCCATCAGGGTTGCAGAATATGACTAGGCTGAGACGATCCTCTGAAGAGTTCACGGCCACCCTGTGTTCCACACTCTTGTACATGGAGTTGCTTATCACCTGCAGGTGCATGCATTCACCATTTAGTTAATTAATTTGTAGCATGAAAGGAAGAAAGAAATTAACATATTTTTTTTCTGTTTGCAGGGTGTGCCACCGGCTCACTGATGAGATTTATGCACTCATTTATTTATTTTTTCAATCCTAATATACAATAAAGAGTGCAAATATTCGATCACAGCCAAAAATATAAATACTCGATCATATAGTAATTTTGCAATATTTGACATGTTTTTATTCTTATGGAAAGATACTTATCATTTATAAGAATTATTGTTCTTCTGGGCGCCAGGAAAAATGTCCTAATTGTTTATCATCTTTTCTTTAGTTCTTCAAGCTAATAAGCACTGAGCTGTTAGAATATATATGAAAAAAAAGAATGTGTAGCGCACTTATACAAAAAGTAAAGTAACAATATTTTCTATACAAATGAATAATATTCAAATTTTTTTGTACAGATAGTGTCGTTACTTTCTGTTGCGCTACAGGCACTACACTAAAAATGCGCTACACGCTCATTATCATATATATATATATATATATATATATAATATCAGTGTAATTATATTAATTTTCACAATTATTTTCTATATTTTGAAACTATTTCTAGTTTCTTATAAGCTAAGTCAAACAAGCCCACATCCACCCATACACATGTTTGAGAAAAAAAAAAAGAACAAGTACTGTTAGAATTGTGTTCATGCACTCGATCAATTAGAACTTATTCCACGCTTATCTTTCATTAATCTGCAGTTAGTACTCAATCTTGCTTTTCCTAATTAAGGACGGAGAATAAATTAATGGAATACGGTTCCAAATCCGGCGCGTCCAATTAACTCAGCAATTAATTAACGCTTTGATTACGTGGGTCCACGTCGATCAAAAGAATAAAAAAACATGCATGCATACACGTTACGTTCATGAAGCGGAAAAGGGCCATGACAGATCACCTGAATCTGGTCGCCGACGTTGACGACGAAGGCGCCGGGGACCGACTCGACAGCGACCCACTTTTCCCCCTTGCGGATCTGTAGGCCGGGGACACGGTCATCAGGCAATAGGATGGTGATGGTTCCGGGGTCGGAGTGCGGCGAGAGGCCGAGGGTGAGCTCTGGCTGCGGGCACTTGGGGTAAAGGTTCACGCGCATGCACGCCTCGGCGCTGTCCCCTCCAAAGGCCTCCCGGAGGTACCCCTCCTCCAGACCCAAACCCATGGACAGTGCCTTCATCACGGTTTCGCAGACCTTGGCCACCGCCTCCTTTGTGAATTCTTCGACGATTCCCCTGCAAATAAGATGATCATATATCCAGTGCATGGCGAGATCCATATGGAGAAAGTGTAATGGTTAAACTAATCGAACATGGGAATATATAATAACCTTAATTGTTCGGGATTGGCAGGCCATTTGTCGCGGCTCCGGGAGGACTCCGGCAGGACATTGAGGAAGTAGTAATCGCACCAATCCAGCGGCGAGTCCTTCTCGACGCCCAGGCGGCTGCCGTAGCCCTCGTACGTCCTGGGGGAGTTAGCGTAGGCCTTCTTCTCCTCCATCGGAAGGTGGAAGAACTCCCTCCATCCGCCCCTCAGCCGCTCGACCAGATCGAGGCTCACGCCGTGGTTCACCACCTGGAAGAACCCCCACTCCTTGCAGGCGTCCGAGATCGCCCGTACCGTGGCCTGGCGGCGGTTCTCTGAGAGCAGGCCGCTCAGGTCGATCACTGGTATGCTCAGGCCGGGTTCAGCTTCGGCGGTGGGGCCAGAAGGGGGGAGAGGCTTCACGTACCTCTCCGGTATGGAGGTCAAGCCGCTGGTGGATAAGGACTGCACCGGGATGACGGGCTCAGGCCAACCCTGCATGGTGTCCATGGAGAATTTGGTACTCATCAGATGGAACTGAAGATTTCTGATTAATTTGGAGATGGTGGATGCCTTACAAAGAGGTTATATCGAATGTATATACATATATATAGCATGAGGATGATAAACATGACTGAGGAGTGATGATGTCATAATGCATGCATCAAATCTTCGTCAATGTGTGTACTTTTGTATGTGCGCGCGCGCGCGTGCATTAGAGAGAGAGAGAGAGAGAGAGAGAGAGAGAGAGGATAAGAAATTATAACATAGTTCAGAGTTCTTCAGCCCCGTTACTTATCGAAAAAAGGAGTTCCTTTAGCACCATGTATGTGTGCAAAGAGAATCTATGCGGTGGCGGTGGATTCATTTTTCTGTGCCATTTGCTAAGATGATTAAACATGAAAAAAATATGTATCTGAAACTATGTTTCTTACCGGAAAATGATATAATATATATATATATTTAATGGATGTAAAACACCCTTCATATATTTTATTATGAAATATCTATATAATTAATTATTTATTTCTAAATTTAT
>LTAE01000289.1:0-12057 GCA_001647135.1 Pontederia paniculata | reverse complement strand
CTCACCCATTCCGGTTAGGGCCTGAACCTCTAGTGTCAAGCCCCCTAACCGTAAAGGCTTGTCTGAGGAAAAGTTGGAATAGGAGCGTGAAAGCAAATTGTCCTAGTGGATCGACACCTAAAGTACTCGACGATTGCCGTATACTTGCGGTGATAGGAGTGTGCATAGGTTTATAAATTGTGAAATTTGAAGTGAAGAACATTCTGCATAGAAGATCAATCCTGGTTAACTCCATAACCTGTGGTTATCATCTAACTTACTCCACACTTCGCATCATGCCTAATGAAAAATGATGAGGTATCATCTTTTCACTCAAATTATAGTGATACAAGTGATATTGAGAATGATGAAGATGACTGTGAGGAAGATATCATATTTGATATGCATAAAGAATTTAATTATAATCAGAAAATATTCTATAATAAAAAGAAAAAAAAAAGATAATCTTGTTCAAGAAAACAATAAGTTGAAGGAAAACAATGCTGATTTTGAAAAATAAATTTCTAATTTGAATGTCAAAGTGTTGACTCATAATGATAACTTAGAGAAGCATGTTAATACAATTAGTTCCTTCAAGCTAGAACTGTTTAATGTTATAAATAAGTTTAAAATATTTTCTTATGGTGAAAAAAATGCTTGATGTAATGTTGTCCCAACATAAGAGTCCTTCGAACAAGAAAGGACTATGTTTCGACTCCTTTTGTGACCATGTGCCTCAAGAAACTACTTTTGTAAAAGCTTCACATTCTCTTGATCTGAATCTGCCTAGTTCCTCTACTCCCTGCACCTCTACTTGCATAAATGAAACTAAGACTCCTTCTACTAGCTCTCATGATAATGTTAAAAATATTGTGGATCTTAATGTTAAAACTGCTATGAGTGATAAGTCTGTTTTCATTCCTAAAATTATTATGTTTTCATCAAAGGAAAATGCAAGCATTAGAAGTAGAAATACTACATCTAAACATAAACAAAAGAACTATGATTTCATGTACAAGAGAAACACAAATTCTGCTCATATGCATGTTCCTAAAGATGGTTATGTACATTCTTACTCTTACATTACTCCCTTGAATATGAATATGAATTCTATCAAGTCTGAGTTGTTGCATACAAACAGAACTGTATATCTTTCATATGCTCACAAAAAAATATTCATACTCACCATAACTATAGGAAACCTTACATAAAGAATGTTACATGTTTTTGTTGTAATCATCTAGGACATTATAGTTTTGAGTGTAAAGCTAGAAGAGATATCTATATAAATATTAAACAAGTATGGATTCCAAAGAGAACTTTCAGTACTAACACCTCTGGACTCAAAGTATGTTGGGTACCAAAACTATGAATTCTATGCTATTTTTGTAGGGTGCCAAATGAAGCAAAGAAAAATCAATAAGATGGTCCATCGACATTGACTTCTCAAGACATATGACTGAAAATGAATAAAACATCATGAGCATAGCAAGAACACAAAGTGGAAAAGTGACTTTTGGGGATAACAATCAAGAAAAATTCCTTGATAAAGGTAACATTGGAAAACTTGATAATGTAGTTATAGAAGATGTATGGCTAGTAAAAAAATTAAAACATAACTTGTTTGTCATTAGCCAACTGTGTGATAAAGACTACATTGTTACGTTTGAACAAAATAAATGTTTGATATGTGATAACAATGAAAACAATTTGCATATGAGATCAAGGCATCAAAATGTGTATGTGATTGATTTTGATGATTTGTCTAATCATAAATTCTTAAACGTTATCCATGATGAAACAAAACTATGACATAAAAGATTAGGACACTTAAATTATAAAGCCGAGCATAAGTTAGTGAAACATAATCTTTCTAGAGGTTTGTCCAAAATAAAGATTGAGAAAAATGATATTTGTTCTTCATGTTAAAAAGGGCAAACAACATAGGATATCTTTTAAATCAAAAAATAAAATATCTACAAGTAGACCCCCTACAACTAATACATCTTGATTTCTTTGGTCCAATATGCACCACCAGTCTTGGTGGTAAGAAATATGCGTGTTTGTAGATGACTATTCTATATTCACATGGACTTTGTTTCTTGCACATAAATATGAAACTTTTGAGATGTTTACTATCTTTACAAAAAAAGTTTAAAATGAACTAAATATGAAAATCTCCAAGATCCGGAGTGATCATGGAGGTGAGTTTGAAAACTTAAAATTTGAAAAATTCTGTGAAAATAATGAAATTCTTCATCAATTCTCAACTTCAAGAACTCCTAGCAAAATGAAATAGTTGAGAGAAAAAAATAGAACTCTAATGAGATGACTAGGACTTTGCTAAGTGAGAGCAAATTGCCCAAATACTTTTGGGCAGAAGTTGTTAATACCTCATGTTATATTCAAACAGTGTATTGATTAGATTTTTAAAAAGAAAATCTATTTTGAAATGATGTATGACAAAAGACCAAACATCTCATACTTTAAAGTATTTGGTTACAAATATTTTATTTTGAGAACCTTAGATAAACTAGAAAAAAATGACGAGAAGAGTGATGATCCACTCTTTCTAAGATACTCAAATCTTAGCAAAGCCTATAAAGTGTATAACAAGAGAACACTCACAGTTGAGGAATCAACGCATGTCATCTTCAATGAAGTTGAAGATGTTATTGATCAATTTAAAGAGGTTAAGATCATAGATGAGAAAAATAAGAATGATCATGGTCTAGATGAGTTGACTCATAAGGAGGAGAATTCTCAACCTATTGAAACCACGAGTGATGAGATCACTGTGGTAAATGAGGAGAACCCAGAAGAAATTGATATAGAGATAGAATTGTCTCCTATTGAACAAAATGATTGGAAACATGTACCTTCACATCCCTTAGACGATATCATTGGAGACATAAATAAAAGTGTGAGAATAAGAAAATCATTAAGAAATTTTTATGTTTTTTCTGTCTTCTTATCTCAAATAGAACCCAAAACTATAGAGGATGCAATGGATGATCCGAACTGGATAAATGCTATGCATGATGAGTTGAACAACTTTGAGAGAAATCAAGTTTGACATTTAGTAAAGAGACCTAAGGATCATCCCATAGTTCGAACAAAATGGATATTTAGAAACAAACTAGATGAGTAGATGAAACTGGAGTTGTTGTGAGAAATAAGGCTAAATTGATTGTAAAAATTTACTCTCAAATTGAAGGAAATGACTTTGATAAGACTTTTGCATCAGTTGCTCGTTTAGAAGCAATTTATACTCTTTTAGCATTTGCTTATTTCAAAAATTTCAAACTGTTTCAAATGGATGTTAAATCAACCTTTCTAAATGGTTATATAAATGAGGAAGTTTATGTTGAACAACTTCTAGGTTTTAAGAGCTCAAAACATCTAAATCATGTATTTAAGCTCTCTAAGGCACTATATGGACTAAAACAAGCTCTTAGAGTTTGATATTGGAGATTACGTTCATTTCTCCTTGAAAATAAGTTTTCAAAAGGGAAGGTTGACACAACATTATTCTTGAAACATTTTGTGAATGATCTATTAGTTGTGCACATACATGTGGATAATATTATCTATGGATCAACAAATTCTCAAATGTGTAAAGAATTTGAAACTCTCATGTACATAGAATTTGAGACGAGTTTAGCAGGAGAGTTAGCTTACTTTCTTGGTTTCCAAGTAAAACAATCCAAGGATGGTATTTTTCTAAACCAAGTAAAATACACAAAGGAGCTGCTTGTGAGATTTGGAATGAATGATTGTAAACATAGCTCTACTCCCATGAGTACTCTTACTAAACTTTACAACGATGAAAATGGTAAAAGTGTAGATAAAAAATTATACAGGAGTATGATTGGAAGTCTCCTATACTTGATTGTCTCTAGGTTAGACATCATGTTAAGTCTGTGTCTATGTGCTAGATTTCAAATCAATCCTAAGGATTCTCAGTTAGTGGCCACCAAGAAAATTCTGAGATATCTTAAATGTACTCCAAACTTATGATTATGGTATGATAGAAATTCTCTATTTGACCTTCATGCCTACACTGATCTAGAATTTACTAGATGTAGAGTAGATAAAGAGTACTAGCATATGTTGTTTCCTTGATAGCTCATTAATATCGTGGGCTAGCAAGAAGCAAAATTAAATCACACTCTTCACAGCTTAAGCTGAATATATAGCTGCTGGAAGTTATTGTGTCCAACTGTTGTGGAAACAACTTCTAGATTATAGCATAACATGTGAAACTATGCCATTAAAGTGTGATAATACCAGTGCAATACAAATGACTAAGAATAATGTGCAATATTCTAGAACTAAGCACATTGACCTAAGATATCACTTCATTAGAGAACATGTATTGCTCAAAATCATCTCAATAAAACATGTTCCAATTGAGAGACAACTAGCTGATATATTTGCAAAACCCTTGGGGAGATAGATTTAATATGTTAAAGAGAGAAATTGGGATGTTGGACTTAGGAACTTAATAAACAACTTAACTTATTGGTGACTTGCCTATGTAAGTATTACTGATTAATAAAGTTATAAATTGAGTGTGTTGCACAACACATACATGATAATTCTTCACTCTATTTTCTTAAATGAAACTATATAGAAATTCCGATAGTGAATGATAAGCTGTTAAGTATCAGGTTTGTCATAAACTTCGGACGACCATTCTTTATAATTCGGTCGTCTGAGACACTTTGTTGATATCCAGTGATCCTAAGCAGTGAACGCCAATTGAACATTTTCAGGCGACCGATACAAGTACTCCAACAAGGATCCGTCGACCATTATATAAACCAAGGACGTCCTAAGTCTTGAAAACCTTACAACACTTCGAAGTTCGAACGTCCGTTGTCCACACTTCGGACGACCGAAGGTGATTCATGACTCAAGATCAGTTCAAGTATAGGCATCCACTGATATCATAGCACAACATTGAGGCTTTAACATGACATCCTTACTACATCGGTCGACCTATAATCCTCTTCGGGCGACCGATGTAGAGAACACTATATATATATAGTGGGTCACCTTAACCGTCCTCATATTTGGAATATACTCAAAAGGCGACCCTTCGTGTTCTTCCGCCTATTTCCCTCCAAGCTCCTTTCAAACTTCCTGTGATTTCCAGCATCCTGGAAACGATCAAAGTTTTCTCAAACAAGGATTCGAACATTTAGGTAAATCTAAAACATCACCTCTGTAAATCATTAATCTGGAGTTCTAGGTTTACTATCTAAGTTTTAACTAGGTCTAAACTTTGTTGTAAATGTTTTTATTCTTTGTAGAATCAAATCTCTTTGATTTCCTTCACTACTCAAAGTTTCCCCCACCCTTGTCAGTTCGATTTTGACCCTTTTCTGGTTCCTTGCTATTCGATTTTTGTGTTCCTCCTCGCCTATTTCGAACCATGTCGTCCCTTAAGAAAGTGGCACAAAAACGAAAACTTGTAAAAAGAAAACAAAGAGAAGAGTCACTTTCCTCTGTTCCATAAAAGAGAGTTGACACAGGAGAACCCTTTGTCCAACCACCAAAACCTCTTCCTGATAATGACAATCAGACAACTGAAAACCCTCAATCACCCGAAAAATCTTTTAGTTACCCTAAGTTCATTAGAGAGAAAGTCCTAAATCAGTATTTAACCTTCTACAATGAACATTGATTAGTTGAATCACAACATTCTATTGTCTGGGAAAGTCTTCAACTTCTTGGTCTAAAAGAAACTTTTGAACAATGTGACTGGCTAAAGTTTCTTGACCTTGATGAGCTAGTCCATCCATATGTTGTCAAACACTTCTATGCAAATTTAAGAGACCTATCTTGAAGTAATAATCTACTTGTGTGGCAACCATTCTTCTATGACCGAATCTAGATTGAATGAGATCCTTGATACTCCTGGCTTCCCTCACATAAACCTTGCTCCAATGCATTGACCTCACACCTCCTATACTTAAAATCAAGCTGCACTAGCTCTGAGTGGAGGAAAAGTCGATACTTGCGTTCAATGATCCTTTCACAAGTATCTTTCCCCCATCATGAAAGATGTCCACCACATAATCACTCATGTAATACTTCCTAGAGCTGATCACTACACATGAATAAATCCCCTTGATGTAGCTATTCTTGCACACCTTGTAGATCCTGTAGCCCCTAGAATTTCACTAGGAAATCTTTTCATGTATCGACTTATCAAAACTAAAGAAAAAGTACATTCTAAATGGACCAAGGATGCTCGTCTCTACTTTGGAAATCTTAACACTTTTATGATTCGCAAAACCTTTAGAAATATCTTGTTTGCTAAAGATGAAGATGTCCTTCACCCCATGAAAAATGACTAAATCTCCTTCTCTACCTTGACTAGAAAATGACTTACCAAGGATACTCCACAGAATAGTGAACATCCTCCTGCATCTGAGTATCAAGATATTGTGAATCAGGACCCTAAAGCCACTAGAGATCCATCTATAGATGAAATCCCTAAGCAAATTCCTCAACCACTTAGGACACCATCTACCATTATTGGAGCTTCCTCATCCTTCACATGGCCTCCAAGTAGAGAAGTTGGGCTTCACTGTGCACCAAATTAGACACTATATCAACCCAGCTCAGCACAATGTCCACCCAGCTGCGTCAAGCTATCGAGTTATTGCAGAAAATCAGTGATGAGCAGTTTGAGAGTAATGAAGTCAGTAAAGATATTGTTGTTCATCATAATCAAGATTATCGTCATTGGGATGCAGTGAAAGGGTTTATGAGAAAAACAAGGTATGAAACCTATGGAACTCTCCTTTTTAATAATTACAAAGGGGGAAAAATCAGAGGAGTGAAGAACCCCCAGAAGAAAAAAGAAATCAGAGAAGTGATGAATCTCTTGAAGGAGAAGTTCAAGAAGGGGTCATGAAGATCAGAGAGACAATCAAGAAGATGATGGACTAAGGGAAGTTGATGTTAGAAGAGATGCCGATCTTCAAGTCCAAAGAGAAGCTAATGCTAGAGAGGAAGATGTTGATCTTTAGAGAGCTGGATCTGGTCAAGAGAGTAACCTTGGAGAAGAAGAAGAAATGGGCCAAGCCATTATTGAAATGCAAGCTGGTCAAAGTACTGTTGAAACAACAATTGAGAGAAATGACATAGAAGATAAATTTCAAGAACTATTTGCTAAACAAGAAAATGAAATTAATATTTTTTTGACAAATGCATTAAACAAAATATTAGAAGAAACAACAAATGCAACTAATGATATAGCTGATAGTTCAACACCTTCTCTTCCTGAAAAATAATTTGGAAAAAGCTTCAAAAGGAAGAAAGCTAAGGACAAAAGAAATAAATAGATAGGTTCCTGTTGTAGAAAAAACTTTATTGTATGTAAACTCGTTTTTGGATTTGAATGATCATTATGTATGATACTTTGTGTTTCAGAAATGAAATGAGTATGCTTTTAAATCTCTCTTTGCAAAACTAATTTCTGAAGTGTGTTTTTCAGTGATAAGTGTTCAAATAAGTTGCAAAATGTCTCTGATTTGTATATCTTTGATATGTATGCATGTGTTAAGGGGGATAAATGCTTGAAAACGAGAAATATATGCTTTAGGGGGAGCAATTCTGGTTAGTTGTATATTTATGTGATTCTTTCTATCAAAACTAACCCTAAGTTCACTCCTCATTAATTTGTAATCATAAAAAAGGAGAAGATTGTTGAATCTAGGATCCCGAGATTATTTTGATGATCACAAATTTGTGAAAAAAACTTAGTTTGTACTAATGATCTTTGATTTAATTTGTAGAATACATGATTTTTATGTTCAGTCGGTAATAGGTCGACCGAAGTAGAATAATGGACGACCTATGTATAGAAAAGATCTGAAGAAAAATCCTAAGTATGAGGCGGTCGCCCTAAGGATGTGAAGAGGTCAACCGAAGTGAAGAACAAAGTATGAAGATATGAAGCCAAGTACTGAACGATCGACCTAAGCTGGTTAATGGACGACCGAAGACACGGTCGAGTCAGAGAGGTCGCCCGGTAAAGATAAGTGGGCGACCGAAGGTTTCAAGACAACAATACAAATGTTAAAAAAACGGGCGCTCCAAGGTTAAATGGACGCCCTATGAAGAGGATGACGAAAGTTATTTTTAAAAGTGAAGGCAGGAGAGGTCGTCTGAAAATTTCAGGGAGAAAACAATGGACGACCAAAATATCCTAGGTGAAAGGAAAGGTCGTTCAAGAGCTTCATGATTTAAGCAGTGGACGACCAAAAGAATGCATAAGGAGAGGTCGTCCAAAGATTTCTATGGACGAACGAAGAATTCCTAGTAAAGACAAAGGATGTCCGAGTTAAAGCAGTGAGCGACCAGTGAAGTAAATAGAAAGAAGAGAAGTCAAGTTGGGTCGTCCAATGTGTTTGGGTGTGAAAAGCGGACGACCGAAGGTGTTGGGAGAAGAGAACATTGGTCGTCCGTTGTAGCTAAGCTGTCAGAGGATGACCAAAGAATGTCAGTAGAGAAGGAAAGAACATCTGAATAATTCAATGAAGAATAAGCGGACGTCCAAAAGATGTCAGAAGACAAAAATGACGTCCGAAGAATTAAGTGAAGAATAAGTGGGCATCCAAAAGATGTCAGAAGACAAAAAGAACGTCCGAAGTATTCAGTGAAGAATAAGCGGACACCCAAAAGATGTCACTATGAAAGAAAGGACGTACAAGACATTTAGTATAGAATGAGCGGATGACCAAAGACTGCTGAAAAAGAAGTAGAGGACGTCCGAAGGATTAGAAGAAAATCAACGAAAGACCGAAGCTTGTTGATGAAGAATGATCAAGTCAAGCTCGGTCGACCAAAGGATTAATGTTCAATCAGAGGACGCCTGAAGGACGTCTTTGACAAAAAAATATAAAGGACGCAAAGGACATCCACAGGTAAATAGCGGATGACCTATGGAATGAACTATGACTAAAGCTTGTGACTGTGAAAACGTCCGAAGGTGAACGGTGGACGACCGATGCAACAAACGACATATTAACGAGTGACTTCACCATAGCAGTGATCGACCGATGAAGAAGAAGCAGACGACCGAGGAGTAGGTGAAGAGTATTGTACTCGCATTAACGCCTAATTTCTTAGAGATAGATTAAACGTTTATGAAGGGTATAAAACGTAGTCTCAAGAATATTGGGAAACAATTTTGACAAATTGTTTAGCAAACTTGTAAGCTTAAATGAAAAATCTGAGTTCCTTCTTCTGAGTGTTCTAGTGAGAATTCAGTATGGAAGAAAGAAATTTGAGTGTTCAAGAGTGAGCTCAAATTGTAAGAGGTTTTTACTCATTGTCCTCGAGAAGAAAAGAAGGAAGAAGTTATGAGAGAATTTTCGCCCTTGAAGGAGTTTTAGTGATCTTCGGAGATCTCAATTTCGAGAAGACCTAAGCGGGAACATAGGTCAAAAGTTTGGCTGAACGTTGTCAATAAATATGTTTGTGTTTGTTTCTTTTTGTGCATCTGTTTTACTTGCATTTAATCTGTGATAATTTTTGCTGTATACATATAGTTTAGATTAAAATTTTTAATACACTAATTTACCTCTCCCATTTTTTTTATGCCATCTAGATCCTATAGAGAGTAGAGAAGAGACAAGAGGGTGAGAGAGAGATAACAAAGAAATGATAGAAAAAAGAGAAAATTTATTTTATTCAAAAGAGTAAAATAGTCATTTAATAAATTAAAATAATTTAAGAAAATAGAAAATCAGGTTGTTTGATAAAATTATATGATAAAAGATTTAGATATTTTTTTACTTGATTTTATAATTTAAAATATATTTAAAATTTCGTAATAGTTCAAGAAGAGAAAATAAAAATAACGCTTTATTTATTTTATTTGCTTGATTTGTTTTTTTTAAATTTGGAGTTGATTCGGTTTTCACCCGGTTTCGTCAGTTCTTTTCAATTGAAAGTGGTACAATTTCTTATGTAAAATCAGACCCGACTTGGAGCCGTTTCGCAGTTAAACCGATTAAACCAATTGATCAAATCGGATTTTTGTAACATCGAATTTACTTATAGTTTGAAATATTTTTAGAAGGGCAGGGGATCCTTCACTGTTATTTTTTTGGGGTGAAAGAATTCTTCAGAGGAAATAGGATATTTACTCGCATCATGCGGCAATTTAATAATGACTAAAAATAAATAGCTGCATGATAGAATATTTTATAAAACATTCATGCATGAATTCGGACATACACAGTCACCAGCTTGGATTCCATTCGAACTATAAAATAATTTTGTGGAAAAAATAAACTTGAATAATAACAAAGTAACGCTAAATAAACATGACTTCGGAATCAATCTTAATTAAGAACTAAGAAGGCATAAAGCATTTAAGACGTCGACGGAACCCGTGTGATGGATGGTTGGATTTCTTCTATTCTTGACAATGGACAATAAGGAAATTTCAATATTACTTTTGTAATTATTTTTTATAATGAATTATTCTTCCATGCACGCAGAACACATTCTTGTAGTAATTGGAAAAGGTGGTCAGCGCATAAAGGAGGAGACAGACGAAGAATATCCATCATCCATGCCAGCGAGGAGGTCATAGCCAGACAGGATGAGGAAAAAAAAGGTTATTGTTCCTTTGTTTTTGATCGTATATATTTGGAGTTCTATTTTCGTTAATTTGCGTCGTTTCGTATCATAGACCGAGATTTTCAAAAAATAATTATTAGGTTAAACGTCCTATTAACAATTCTGAAAAAATTAATCATAAAAAAGGCAACATTCTTGAATAATTAAATAATAATAATTTTTTAATACAAGCTACGTCAAATTTCCAGAATTCCTGAATCTTATACCATACTAAATTAAATATACTATCACTAATTTTGAAAATTTAAATAATTAAGAAGAGCAACATTATTTTTATTTAATCTTTTCAAATTATCGTGAAATTTTAAATTTACTTTTAAATTATAAAATCGAACAAAAATAAATTTAACTTTTTTTAACTGATCAATTATCTATTAATTTATATTTCTATTTTTATATATTTTTTTTAATTTATTAAATTACTATTATATTTTTCTATTAAAAAAATTTTCTTTCTTTTCTTTCTCTCCTCTCTCCTCTCGCCCATCCATGCTCTCCTCTCTCTCCTCTTTCTAATTTGTAAGTGAGCTGCTCAACGAAGAGTAGAGAGAAAGAGAAAAAAAAATTAACATAAAAATAAAATAATAATTTAATAAGTTAAAATAATCAATCGAAAAAAAATAAATTTACTTTAGTCCGATTTTATAATTTAAGAATAAATTTTAATTTTCATAATAGTTCAAAAAAGATAAATAAAAATAATTCTAAATTTTAATATCTATAAACAACTATCTAAATTATGATGTGTACGTAGGTAAACCAAAGGAGGAAAGAGAGTGCATGAAATAAAGATCAGCCACTGTCTTCGACGTAAAGGGATCTATCTGTTGATTTGGTGACCTACGTGCTCATCAACAGAAGCCCGGATGAAGCGGTCATCGAGTTGGCCGATTCACGCGGGGACGTCGTGGCTATTGCGACGTGGATGGCGCAGGGCGAGGGGCGGACGGTACTGCTGGATCGCGCCTATAAATCTCTTCGGTGAAGGAAGAGTCGGTACGTTTCCGGGAGCCCCAGTCGCATATAGAATTATTTCACTGGTATCAGAGCTAAATTCAAAAGGTCCCCGGAATTTTTTTTTTCACCGCCGCCTTCTAATTTCCCTCCCTTCTGCAATCGATCTGTTCAAAGAAAATTGAGACCTGAGATCGCATCCGCCGACGTCTCTGCCAACCGCGAACCCCAGGACGGCTGTGACACCTCGACGAGCGATCTCTGCGACATCCGGCGACGTGTTCTATTTCCGTCGAACACCTGCAACCAGCCTGCTCGAATCTGCTGTAATAGTCGAACGCCCACCAGAACGCCAGAGAGATCCTTTTCCACCTGTGCTGCCATCTGCGAAACCCTCGAACGACGTCGGACGACCTCCGTGACGAAGGAAGACAGCCACCGCTATCCTCCTCT
>LTAE01000288.1:102107-114045 GCA_001647135.1 Pontederia paniculata | reverse complement strand
AGAGAGAGAGAGAGAGAGAGAGAGAGAGATCCCGGGGCAGCAAGACTCCCTCTATCTCGTCCCTCGGGACCTCCGATCGCGACGATCGAGGGCGAGCGCGCTGCTTCTGTAATAATTTTCTTTTGGTCTCGCTCTGAGATCAGTTTCTCGTGCACAAAGATCGGTTTTTTATATGTAAAAATCTATTCTTTATCAGTAACGATTTGGAGCTTTATTGATAAAGATCGGATTTTTATATCCCCATTTCTTCCAATCCGGAGGCCAAAGGAAGCAGTCCAAGCTTTTGATGGACTTCCAGGTAAGAGACCCTTGTTCTTGTTCTTAATCGTTCATGTTTTTATGGTTCTGTTTTTAAGGTTTTTTGTTTACTTTTTCTGTGCGTGTCAAAATGGCTTCTTTTTTATTTATTCTCCTTCTGTTCTGTGTCAAAATTAGATTTTGATCCGTGCAACAGAATTCCGAGGCCCGTCTCGGGTTATATTTCGCGCAATTGGTCTCGCGGATTGAGGTCTCTCTCTTATGATTCGTGGAGAGAAGTCGGCATGCAATTGCATCTTGTAAAAAAATAATTGCTGTCCTGTTTACTTGCAGTTCCAATGCGACAAAAGGGTGTAGATGCGTTTGCCCTGTGGTTTTGGGGCTTGTACCGTAATCTAAAGGCAATCCCAGCACGAAATTTTGTTTTAGATTTGCTGCTTTTTGTTTATCATCCACTATTTGCCTTTTCCAGCGGAGGACTTGCCGTTCTTTGCTTGCTGTGCCAATTGGCTAATCGGGTCATGTTTTTTTACTGAGGACGTGTCTCTTTGTCTCATGGTTGCGCAGTGAGGAATCATGGCTCAGAGCATCTGCATCAGGGAAGGAGAAGAGGAGGAGGAGGACCTGTTCTTCGATTCCAGAGATGACATTTCATCTGCCTCCAGCTCGTGTCCCAGCACCCCAGCGAGGAATAGTTCATCGTCGCTTGGGGAACTGTTACTAAATTGGGCTCCGAGCAATGCCCGTTCCGAGGTCTGGGGTAAGGACCTGGACAGTGTGAGGGAACGACGAGATAAATTCTTGAGATTTATGGGTATGGATCGGATGAACTGCTCCTTCCCTGGTCCAGATATTGCCTCTAGAGAATCGAAACTGGATGGCGAGATGCAACTGGATACAGAAAGGGTCTTGTCAGATTCTGGTGCAGTGCTAAGGAGTTCATGTTCAGAGAACATTTATTCCATGACTAGTTGGTCCAGCGAGGAGACGAGGGCGTCCTCTGATATTGGTGTCTGTGAAGAGCAATTCACTTGCCGAATCAAGAACCTTAATGATGGTACAGTCTTCGTAGTGAATGAGTTGGATGAAAATGGCAGTTTGAGGAGCCTCCGCAAAGTAGGTTCTAATCAGACAATAGGGGTTGATGAATTTGAGCGAACTTTCGGCTCATCATCTTTTATTAAGCAGCTCATGCGACGAGATGATGACAATTCAGTGAGCTCCAGCAAGTCATCTGTAAGCAGTAAATCTGCAAAGTCAATAGGTAGTTCAAGGATTGGGTGGTTGAAAAGATTGGGTGTAGCTGCTTGTGTTGTAGATAGGCAAGGCGATGAGAGTGAATCCAGCCTATGTGACTCTATCAAGAGTGAAAATTCTACTTCCGGAAGGATTCATGTTCATCCTCACCGAAAGCAATTGAAGGAGCTCTCAGCAATTTATAAGGGACAAGACATCAAAGCTCATGAAGGTGCAATTTTGACCATGAAGTTTAGCCCTGATGGTGAGTATTTGGCCACTGGAGGTGAAGATGGTGTTGTGCGTGTTTGGCATGTAATGGAATGTGAAAGGAAGCAGGAATTTGTTGTTCCTGAAGATGATCTTTCATGTATTTACTTCATGATAAATCACAACTCACAAATGACTCCTTTGCATGCTGATGATGAGAAAAAGGTGAAGTCCAGAAGCTTGAGGAAAAGTTCAGAATCAGCTTGTGTGGTCATTCCCCCAGAAAATTTTCATTTGGATGCAAAACCGGTACATGAATTCCGTGGACATCGTAAAGATGTGTTGGATCTCTCGTGGTCAAAGACTAAGGTAGGTTTTAAGAATTAATTTATTATATTCTTATAGGATGATCTCTATGATTGATGTTTCGCCATGAATATGCAGAATTTTCTGATTCACAGACATGCTTCTTGCAGCTTTTATTATCTTCGTCTATGGATAAAACTGTACGTTTATGGCGAGTTGGATCAAAACGCTGCCTGAGAGTTTTCCCTCACAATGATTATGGTAAAATAGTTTCCTATATCTTAATTTTATGTTATTCTTTATATGTTGTATTAAACTTAATCATTCTCAGCTGATTTGCTGCTTTTACAAGTCCTTCTACATTTTGAACATTCTGCAGTTACATGCGTGCAATTTAATCCTGCCCAAGAGAGTTACTTCATAAGTGGCTCTATAGATGGGAAAGTTCGAATCTGGGCAGTTCCAGAATGTCATGTAGTACATTGGATTGACACTAAGGAAATAGTAAGCGCAATCTGTTACCACCCTGATGGGAAGGTCTGTTTATTATTCTTCTTCGTTAGTGTAACTGAATGATTGTTGCTTATGGGCCTTTCTTGAATCTTTTCATTTTTTGCCTTCTTTAATGTAGAGAGCTGTAGTTGGCACCTTGACGGGCGAGTGCCGTTTCTATGACGCCTCAGGTAAACTTTTGTATCTTTATTTTACATGTTTTGTTTGATTTTTCACATCTTATGAAAACTCGATATTATCTCAATGCATTCTGGAAACCTTTAGCTTACTGATTGTTATCCAACAGTTAGCAGCATGGGCACACTTTTAGGAAATTTTGTAAACAGTACAAAAACAATTGTATGGTTGCTCATGTTTCTGCTTTTAATTTTTTTTCCATTAGATAATCATCTGCGAGTGAATGCTCAGATCATCTTGCATGGCAAAAAGAAGTCTCCATCAAAGATGATTACTAAGTTGGAGGTGATTTTTCACTAACTTTGCATGATCAATATATTCCTTTTCAAGTTTATTTGTGCTGTTGTTCGGTTATTGTTTTTGATATATTTTGTGGTCCTTTCTCCAGTTTTGTCCAAATGATGAAGGAAAACTGATGGTCAGTTCTGCTGACTCAAAAATTCTAATTCTTGAGGGGGCTGATGTGGTAGCTAAATTCAAAGGTAGAATAGTTCTTGCCCTGTAGTCTATCCTCTTTGTCTTATCCATTAATCAGGATAATAGTTCTTGACCTGTCATCCTTATGCATCTCTCGTGCCTTCTTCATTTAGGTCCACGGAATTCTGCAAATCACATATCCGCATCGTTCACTGCAGATGGGCGTCACATTATTTCTGCTAGTGAGGATTCCAATGTTTATGTCTGGAACCATGATAATAGTAGCATGCCAACCTCAGGTCATGTAAAGAGCACAAGTTCTTGTGAAAGGTTCCTTTCCGGCAATTCTTCGGTTGCAATACCTTGGCATGGCTTCCAGTCCAAAGATAATGTTTCTGCATCCTCCAATACACTCAATCTTCAACAAGATGTCGTCGGAGACAAAGCTGAGCTTCCAGATAATGGTTGTAATTCTCACATCGAGGATTCATCCTGCAATAACACACAGAATATATCGCCTCCCGGCAGTTTTACTCTGAACCATGATTTCTTGCACTTTCTACGAAAAGGCTCAGCTACTTGGCCAGAGGAGAAACTTCCTTCAAAATATGCAAAGTCCATATTGCGCAAATCACACTATAAGTTTTTGAAGAGTTCTTGTCAGAATGCATCTCATGCCTGGAATCAAGTGATAGTGACTGCAGGATGGGATGGATGGATCAGATGCTATCAGAATTTTGGATTGCCTCTACGTCTGTGATTAATTCTGTTTCTACCAATGTCTAACATATTGGAGTGCTACAAGAGAATATTGATGTCATGGTGGCATTTTATCTCGGCCGAAGCTCAGGGATTTGGATCAGGACAGTAAAAAGACCATCCTGCCAATCTCTGCATGGCTTGAAACTGTATGTATGGTGGTGGTCCTAGAATATCTTGGCAGCTTCATGCGCTCTCGCATGCCCATAGAAGATCTTTGTGCAGTGTAATTGAGGTTTTGATGTATGTTTTCATTCATTTTTCTTCTTTCAGCTCCGAAAACCCTGTCGGTTTAGGAGATATAACAAAAAAAAATGGATGCAAAGGATCCCCCATTACCTTGCAGAGTGTCTGCAAATGGGGCACAACTTGTACCTATTGATAGGAAAATAACATCCCATTATATATACATATTCTTTGATTTTATTCATTTTGAACTGTTCATTAATCAGATTAGGTGCTGTGACATCAATGATGTATACTTCAGGTTTCTTTGGACTTCTTCATGAGGTATTTGTTTCTAGACTTCAGCTTCCATAATTGCCCATGTTCTGAATTAATTCGTGCTAATCTATCGCTTGTCTGTGTATGCACATGATAATTGACAAGAAATACGTGTGTTTGATAAAGTCCAACTTGTTAATTGACTAGTTCAGAAAGAAATAGATAGAATCTAAGAACTTGCTGCTGTCACTTCGAGCTGAGGGAATTTAATCCATTCCATGGTTGAAATTCCCTTTTCGTGGTTCTCTTTTTCCTAGCTGTCAAATTTGATTTTGAATATGTAAAAGTCATGGCAGAAGGTTCTTCTAATCCTTCTCTGAGTTAAGCAAATAATGATAATTGCACTAACAACAACTCTCTTCCAGATTGATGAGTATTTGACTCCAAATGTGTAGAAGTCATGGAAGAAGGTTCTTCTGATCCTTGTCTAAGTTAAGGAAATATTGATAATTGCTCTAACAATAACTTTCTTCCATATTGATGAGTATTTGATTCCAAATCTGTAAAAGCCATGGCAGAAGGTTCTTGTGATACTCTGAGTTAAGCAAATAATGTCAATTGCACTAATAATAATTTTCTTCCAGATTGATGAGTATTTGATTCCAAATGTGTGAAAAAGTCATGGCAGAAGGTTCTTGTGATCCTTCTCTGAGTTGAGCAAATAATGGTAATTGCAGTAGCAATAACTTTCTTCTCGATTGATGAGTATGCAATAAATTATACATGCATCCTTTTCTGCTCCCAAGCATTGAACAGGAAACTCCACTGTGCCCACCTCAAACAACTGTCACTTGTGGCATACAAATCTGAAATTGCTGAAGTAAGAGCAACAATTTCTGCATTCTGAAACATAAAACTCATGGCTGTTCATCCATCATGTCCTTCCACTATTAAACAATGATCAGTCACATCACAATGACAATAAAATAAGGGAAAGTATATATATAAAAAAAAGACTTCCCTGTGTTCTATCTCTAATACATATTTACATTTTTTCTTCAGCATTTCTTCCTTAAATATGATATATGCTCATGTATACTTTTTGACCAAGCATTCTTCAACTAGTGGTCTGAACTCTCAAGAGAGAAATAAAGCTATGGAGAGTTATCTTTGGCATTCCAATAATAAGCAAACTCAGATTTTTACAGGAAAACCAAAAAATATCTATATTTATAGTAATAAGAAAATAGATTGGATGCAAATAAGATAAAAATTTAAAAGTTATTTTCATTTTTCTTCTATGAACTTTCGTGAAATTTTAAATCTACCCTAAATTATAGAATCGGATGAAAGTAGGTTTAAATTTTTTTCGATTGATCAAATTTATCCAATTGTGCAGTTTTAAATTTATTCAAATTATTTTAATTTATTAAATTACTAATTTACCCTTCTTTTTTTCCTCTCTTTCTCTCTCCTTTTCATGAGCCTCAACTCGCCTGCATGAGAGAGGAGAGAGGAAAAGAGAGAAAGAATAAAGAGAAAGAAAGAAGAAAGAGAGGAGAAAAAAAAGAATAAATTAGTAATTTAATTAATTAAAATAATCTGAATAAATTCAAAATAAGACGATCGAATAAAATTGATCGATTGAAAAAAAAAATTTAAATCTATTTCTACCTGATTTTATAATTTATGAATAAATCTGAAATTTTACGATAATTCAAAGAAGAAAAAATGAAAACAACTTAAAACTTAATCTTTATACAACATACATACATATGTTACCTCAATTCTTTTGCATGCAATCAATCCTGTTAACTCCTCTACCCCTCCCATGCAACACATCATGCCCGAATGAGTATTACATCCCCCAAACTGGCAGCACTGCAGTCTTTTTTTTCTTTCTTTTACTGATCATTTGCAGAACAACTGTAAACCAGTTCAGAGATGGAATACTCATTTGAGCAAGATGAATTGGACAAGGGAGGGTGGTGTCTGCACTGAACCCCATTTTGCTTTGAGCTTCATGTCCCCCTCCCCATTTTATAGAGCTTCATGTCTACTGTCTGTCAATTTACTCTGCCATTCGTCCATGTTAGCTTTGATGGTTCGTTGCAACCCCCATGCAATTGCAAGGGGTCAGTGAGAGAGTGCAGTAGCAGTAGCGTGGGCCGTCAGCTGGCATGTGACATGCACCCCCACATTTACCAGCCTCACTCACTCATTGAAAGCATGTTCAAGTGAACTTTGTTTTCCTTTTCGGATTTTACAGACAATCCGACAAAACCAGTCTCCAATGTCATGCGGACCCTGTCGTTTAAATAAAATTCTCTCCATTTAGAAAAAAAAAATGTGAAAATTTTAAAATGGATGTCCTTATTATTACTCCTAATTTCATTTTTTTTTACCTACTCTACCTTAAACTTTCTGTTATTAATTTTATATTGGGGGGTCGAGTATATGATTCAATAAAGGTGCTATCTACTTAAATAGATAATTATATTACTTATTTTATCAATCATATATACGATTTTAGATATACGATAGATCTAATAATTTATAATAAATTATTAAAAAAAAGAAGATATTATATTCATCATAAATCTTACATCTTTTGTTGGACACGATACCTATATATTCTTCTTTTTTTGGGTCTAAACATATCGGTGTTCAGGGCTACTAGCACTCGACTAATCTAGTGTTCGGACGGGAGCGGCAGGGTAAATCCTGGCTAAATTGATGACTTCGGAGCTCAAAATCGGGGCTACTAGCTTCTGGTTCCTCAACTCGAGACACAGACTCGTTAACCATCTGTACCAACCAACTTGGTTATATATATATATATATATATTATTTAATTATTATATATGTTCCATGTTCGGTCCAAGTTTTAAAACATTGAAAATATTAATTACATACCTGGGTTATATGCAAGTCTAAATTAAAAAGATACACAACAACAATAATAAAAAGAGTTATTTTCGTTAATACTCATTCTACTATAATTTTTATTCACGAATAGCAAATTATAATTTTAGTAATTTTAATTTTTTAAACTGTTTCTGCTTTGATATTTTAGTCCCGACGTTTAATTTTATCAATTTTTATTAAAATTATTATTTTTAGATTTGTTAAATTACACTTATACTCTTATGTAAAAGTTTAAAATATTATTTTTTATTACTTAATTTGTTAATCTAATAAAAGACTAACAAAAGGATACAAGTGTTTTAAACTAATAAATAATAAAAGATAAAAAAAATATTTTAAACTTTTAACAAGGGTGTCAATTTAACAAATCTGAAATTTAATTTTAACAGAAAAATTAAAAGAATCTCAAAATGAAAATAATTTAGGGATTAAAATTAATGAGTAAAATTGTTTGTAAAAAAGTTATAGTATAATAAAAAGGTGATCGATGGAAGAACCATTATTGTCAGAATCGGATCGGATCGGCCGGTTCGATCGTCGACCGGGGCCTAGTTCGATGAAAAAATCGGGCAAGGAGTTGGACCGATCAAAACCGGTCAAAATCGAGTAAGAACCGAAAAAATAAGAGTCGAACCGATCATTTTCAATGAACCGGCCGGTTCAAACAAAAAAAAAAGAAAAAAAAATGGATTGAAAAGAGAGAGTGGACTTTGGAGATAAATGGACCATGAAAAAAAAATATAGTTAAAAGTCTTTTAAATTATTTTTTATTTCTTTTTCTTTTTAATTATAAAAAAATTTTTACTTGATATTTGTGTTTTAGTAAATAATTATTTAAGATATATTTTTATTAATATTTTTTTATCAAATAAAATATTAATTGATCATAACTTTTGAAAATAAATTTAATTTTTGTTCATATTTAATCATTTATTTATGACTCTTTTATCTAAATAATAAATTATATTTTAATTTAATATTTTTTAATATTAACTGATTCGACCATCCGATTTAATCGGTTCAATCGATTAAACTTACTTCGGAAGCTTCGTCGGGTCGATGTCCGGTTCGATTCTGACAACATTGGAAAGAACCAAAATTAACCTTGGATTCAAAGAACCTCGTGGATCCTCTACTGACCGATGCCGGGATGGGAGAGGACAACATCCATAGAAGCCAAAGCCATCGATGGAGAGAACGGTATACTGAGAGGACTAGTGATGCAATTAATTCTAAGTCTGTTTGGTAACCTCATATACTGCAATTAATTCTAAGTTTAACCTGCCGCAGTTAACGAATTATTTCACAGAAAATTATGCTAAAGAATTACTTACAAATAAATGCACTTACTATGGAAAAAAAAAGAAATAAGAAAATTTAAAAGAAGAAAAATGCAAAAAAACTTTAGAAATAATAAGCGAATATAAAATATACTTCTGTAAAAATGTAAAAGGAATAAAAAAAATGGAGTTCCTTCAAAATAGTATAATTGAAATAATTATTAAAAATAATTATGAAATATAAATTATGAAAAATATAATGTGGGAGTGTATTATTATTTTTTATTAACTATTTTTTAATTTTATAAAATGCAATTATAATTTATTTCAAAAAAATATTAACGAATCAAAAAAATATATACATAGTCAACATCGGTAAAATAAAAATGATAAATAATCAAATAATAGTAAAATATAATATTTATAAAAAAATACAGTGATGTAAATTTAATAAAAAGTAAGCAAAATAAAATATTTTACTAAAATAAACGAAATCTAAAATACAAGTACTGATTTTTTTTAATTATTTGCATCAGTAGCATAAATTAATATCATTAGAGTAAATAAATATTAGTAAAATATATTGATAGAAAACTAAACATTAAAATAAAAAATTGTTTAAATAAGATAAATTATTTTAATAAATTAAATAATATATATTATTAGAAAATATTCAAATAATTAAATAAGTATTTATTTTCTAGTACATGATATTTTTATTCTAACTAAACACTTTCATTATATGTTTATCTTTAACCAAACTATGAATTTACTTTCTAAAATATTATTTATATTTAGGATATAATGTGGGTGCTAAGGACTTGAAATAGGGAGCGTCAGATATGGCGCTCCCTATCTCAACCGTTTTTTTTAATCCACTTTTACTTTTCTTTTTCTAACCTAATTAATTCCTCCTAATCGCACGATGTCTCCATCCCCTCAAGCCTCCGCTCCTCCTCCTGCCTCTACCCCCTCCGTCCCCCCTGCCACCACTACGCCCGCCTCACTTCGCGTCTCTTGCCTCCGCCCCCAGCTGGCCCTCCTCCTCCTCCCCTGTCGTTCCTTCTTCGCCCTCTCCACCCGCAGGATCCATCCCCACGACGCGTCTGCCGCTGTTGGCGCTGCGCCGCCCGCCCATCCTGCCTCCACACCCAGCCGCCTCTCGTCGTCCTCCCCCTCGGCTTGTTCCCAGACAAGGCATTGCTCCCCGGCGCCAAGGTTGCCCTCTGCTTCGGCCGCAGCAAATGACCATGCTTTGATCACGGATGACGACTACTCCCACGTGTCCCTCCTCGTCTCCTCTTCTCCAAACTTGGGACAACCACAGATTCCGCTCCAATCACAATCACGGACAAAGACTATTTGCGATACCGATAACCTTAGATGTAATCAAGCTTATATTCTTTATAACATTGTTCTTATTCTCCTTTAGCAATCAAACATTTACTTTTTAATTTTTCTATGACATATTATTGTTCAACTTATGCACTATGTTGCTGGAGATAAAGTTTTTTGTTATGATGATAAAAAATGATCATAAAAAATTTAAAATAATTAATATTTTCTTGTTCACAAGTTTACTAGAAAAAAGTTATTTTTCATTTTGAACATAGATAATCTTTTTTTGTTGTAGATGTTATGATACCAGGTCAATTCAAAAATGATATTGCACAAGTTGGAGGCCAATGGAAAAGGTTTTGACTAATCATGCTTTTGTTTATTTTAATTTGATTTTTTATTTTATTTGAAATATTAATTCTTTCACAATAGGATGCAAAATATGGTTTCACATGATTCATGGTCAGAAGAACAAGATATTGGACAAGTTGCAGGGGTTTGCAAAAGGTATATGTTTCAACTAGTTGCTTAATATGTTACTTCAATATGATTTTTTTTTATTTTGTTTGAAATTTAATTTTTTTTTACAACAGCATGCAAAATTCAAATGATGAAGGAAATAACAATGAGATAGAAATTATGGACAAGAAAATTTTCACAAAGTCGTCTGTTGGCATGATATTTGATAGTGAGAATGAAGCATACAACTACTATAATATGTATACTCGATGTGTTGGATTTTTAATACGAAAAGATTACACTTACATAAGTAAGAAAACTGGGAAAATTATAAGTAGAAAGTTGGGAAAATTATTTGTATCTCAAGCTCAGCTCTCAAAATGACTCCTTCAATGTGTGGAATTTTTTATTCAAGTCTCTTCTTTCTTTTTGAGATTATGAATTTTTTTAAATTGGCAAAAGGCTATAAGCTAAAACTAGTTCTTTGGATGCAATTGAACTTGATATTCTTAGAAATTTAATCAATTGAGCTTATTACTGGTATGAGTGATATTTAGAACATCGACAAAATTTCGTCCTTTAGACAAATTCATATTGAGTATCATGTATCATGCTGGTCATGAAGATTCATAATTGAGTTAGATGGGAGGAGATAAAAAGAGGACTTAATGTCCATGTCCACGGACCAATGAAGGCTAGAGATTTGGGGATACTAACATCATTGAAGGACAAGGAGTTGTTAGCATTCCCTGCTATTCCATAGTGAACAATTTTCCAATCATCGAACACATTTAGAAGAATTTTAACTGTAATTTCAGCATTCAGCTGATTCCTCAAAGTAAGATTTCGAAGCAAATTCATTATAATAAATGACTTGATGCGCCATTAGAAATGAATCATATGACTCAATCTCTGTAATATGATGTGTTAAGCTAAAATAAAATGCAAAATTGCGTTGTGGACATGCATGGTATTAAATTAAAGCTACAAGTTACAAGTTTCTGCACATAGAATTAACGAGGGAAAGCCAGAATGAACAGGAAAAAAGAGTCATCAGAACAAGGTTACAAAAATGAGCTATAGATAAGAAGAGTTCTATGACTGTTACAGAATGATCACTGGTTATGGTGGATCAAAAAAAGCTACTACTACATAATCTCTATTGCAGCAACTCGTGTTCATCAAATCAGATGGCTGGGATTCTTGGCGTGGTTCACTAATCAGGTCGAGATCTCTTGTGGCCGCCGGACTTGCTCTCTGAGTCCACATCGGAGGAGGACTCCATGGACTTGGAGAAGGAGAGGGAGAGGTCGTTGTAGAGCTTCACGACGCGTCGGACGTTGCTGTTAAGCTCCCTGATCAGGCCGACGTTCTTGGTGAGGTTGTCGGGGATCTTGGACTCATGGTTCTGGTTGATCAGCAGCCTGTTCTGGTCCAGGATGCTCTGAACCTGCATGAAGCTCTTCTGAAACGTCTGAAGTATCTTGCCGTCAACTTGCGTTCCATTTCCGAGGGCCGAGAAAGAGAAATCCTGCTCAAGTAATCGCATATGAAAATAAGTCAACCAACAAAAAGTATTGCAGAATATGTAAACATAATAGATACACCTTGCA
>LTAE01000288.1:81577-101424 GCA_001647135.1 Pontederia paniculata | reverse complement strand
AGGAGGCCGGGCGGCGCATTCGTGGCAGGAGGGACGGAGGGGGCAGAGGCAGGAGGGGCGGAGGCTGGAGGGGATGGAGGCATCGTGCTGGGGGCGAAGGCAGGAGACGCGGGCGGCGCAACCCCGAGAGCGGCAGACGAACGCCTCACCAGAGGTGAGGCGGGCGCAGTGGTGGCTGGAGGGACGGAGGGGGTAGAGGCAGGAGGAGCGGAGGCTTGAGGGGATGGAGACATCGTGTGATTAGGAGGAATTAATTAGGTTAGAAAAAGAAAAGTAAAAGTGGATTAAAAAAACGGTTGAGATAGGGAGCGCCATATTTGACGCTCCCTATTTCAAGTCCTTATGGTGCTGCCTCAAATGAGACAGCACCCACATTATATCCTAAATATAAATAATATTTTAGAAAGTAAATTCATAGTTATCACAAAATTTTTGATTGTAACTATTTATATTTCGAAATGATAATTATATCAAAACAAACTACTCCATTAATTGCAAGCACAAATGAAGTAGCTACGCCACTATATATATATATATATGTGTGTGTGTGTATGGTGAAGTTGGCATTTCTTTTATTATTAACATATGCCAAGAGATAAATTATATGTTGTATCAACTATTCAACATCCCTAGCTTGCAAGTATGCATGTGATTGCTTATACCAACATAACATATATAGATAAAAATGCTAGCTATCTGTCAATGGACTAATTCATATTACATGTGTACGACGTTTCTAAAGTGTGTTAATAATTATATATAGATCCAAATAGTGATTTTGCATTATATAACTATTTAAAAAAATATAGGCAATCTCGCAGCATGACTTCTCACATCAATTTTTTGGAAAATAATGTACTATGGTGATGCAAGGGATTCCCTCAGCATATTATTTTTTTAAAAAAAATCATGTACATTTAAAGTTGCAAATATCTGTGTCTTGATAAATATATGTAAAAAGGTAGTCCAATAAAAATGGAAAGATTACTAGTTGGATCATCCAAATCCACCTGCTCCCTGAATTGGAGTCAACCAAAAAGACAACCATCTCCTAATTGAACTAGTTGGAATCTAATTTCATTTGGAATTGATGATCGTATTGCTAAATGTTGATAATGCTTTGAATCTTAACATAATGAAAATTCATATAATTTTCTGTGCATCATAATCGTCGAATATTTGGGACAGCGAAGTCGTCGATTCCATACAAGGGTCTATATTGAGAGTGCATATATAAACTCTCCAGGATTTGAATTATTTTGTATCTTGTATCATTTACTATTTTTTATATAAAAAACTTTAGTCGCCGACTGAGGACGTAGCTCAATTAAAATCGAGCCTCGTAAATCTGCATCTTCTTTGTGTCGACTATTTTTCATAACTATAAATTTTCACTCACTAGATATAATTGAATAACATCAACTATATTGTCACAACTCACAACATAATTAGTTGGGACATCAGTTTTAGGAGTAGACCATTATATAACTTCCCATTTACTTGGAACTATTCTTGCATAAGTTTCTAGATTATTCTTTTGTTACGTATCCAAGTTACATTAGCTTGTGTCAACTGAGTGGTTGATCTAAATATCATCACCTAAAAATTGTGAAAGGACATATAGTTGGACAAACTATAAACAAGGTTAAAATTCAATTCTCAGGACCATTCATGCTCTTATTTTCCTATTGTTCATGTATTAAATCAAAGGAAACTAGGAATCCCAGGTATTTAAAGAATGAGGAGTACACTTTGATCAGGTTACAGGAAAGAAGAAAACAGAAACAAGGCTAAAATATTGGACACGATGGTAAACATATGTCAGAGAAAATCGAGTTAAATTATGCCCAATTCGTACAATGAGAAGTGAAGAAATAAGAAAATGTAAGTATAATTGTAAGAAGAACAAAATTCGTCCCAAACAGATCTACGAGCATGTAGGTGTATACACAGGGGCGGACCCATATATATCTCGACGGGAGCCTCGGCCCCCTTCTAACTTTTCGATATATATACGTATATATTAGTAGTTATAGACAATAAATAAAATAAATAATAATAAATTATCATAATTATCTAACTGACATAGTGAATAGATGATTTTGACTAATATCTAGAATTTTAGAGTTCAAATCTTAGCTCCTCTTATTTTTTTTTATAATTTATTGTTATATATTTTGGTCCTCCTAAATTTTTTGGCCTTCTTATCTTTTTTTCCTGAGTCCGTCCCGGGGATTCTTTGACCGTGTAACCAGCAAACATTCTACAGCACCTGGAGATCCATCTTGCTTTGTGGATCTGCAGGCGTCCATTTGCACCTGCCTGCCCCTTCCGGGTTTGCTCATCATCCTCCTCGTCGCCTTCATTTTCATGAAACTTGCTGGATTCTGCAACATCAGAAGCAATAGGGGGAGCGAAGCATCTTAACAGATGCCGAGCTCTTCATCAGCATCACTTTCAAATTGATCTGGACAAATTTAATAAAAATCCTAAAATTCAACGTCCGGACAAGAGTTGGAAGGGGATTTGATGTAGTACAAAAAGCAAGAATGTGATGCTGGAATCATGCAAAATCCACTTAGAGTGGAGAAATGTTTGATAAAAGAATTTCATTACTGTAACATGTAGTACTCAAGATTTAGACAAATCTTGCCATATTAATTCCAAAAGACTCCATAGTAGAGAACCATAAGCAGTGATGACAGAAACAAATTCCAAGATACAATGAAGGTGCGTGCAAAAGATAATATAAATTAATCAGGCAACATAAAGATTTTTCTCAGACTGCTATTGTTGCTTCGCAACTTTATGTTCTGTTGCACTATCAAGAAATGATATATAGTACTTAAAACCAAGTAGTTCTATACTTTTTGTACCCAAAATGGTACTATATATTTTATTTCACCACATAAAAATGAAATTCAAAATAGTAAAGAATATTATTTAAAAATAGAGAAGGGAAGTTAGCTACCATAGTCGATGATAAATCATCAGGGTTCCTCCTAGCCTTCTGTTCTTTAAGAGTCTCAAACTTCATACCATCTAGTGGCCAAGCTTCGCTGCTCAAGACAAAAAATGAAACCAATTAGCTTGCGCAGTACATACACATCTCGTCAATTAACAGAAGTAGTCAACTCAGCTAGAAATATTCTTATCCAAAATAGTACTGCTTATTCTTTACTCCTTGCTAGATTTACTGTATTACACCGAAGTGTGACAATCAGATACGTATAACAGTGGGAAGTAATTGGCTTGGTGATTGAAACATATTATGGAGAATGCTTGTTTCATAAACCAAGATACCAAGAGCCGCCAGAAAATAAACATGCTTTCAGGGGGACAGAAAACTATGGAAAACAGCTAAGATCTCCATCAATAATGGTGTAACATTTTCATTATATAGCATGATCGTGTTAGTTTTCTAAGGAAACATAATAATGGTTTTGAAAGCATCACTAGAAAGTTATAGTAAATATCATTTACTGTTATTTAAGGAGCACTGTCCTATTAGTTAAAAACAGAAGGATCAAACGAAAGTTACTTGGCCTCTGCCCACATCTCAATGATACATAAGAATCTTATGGTCATCTGAGGCAGGGAAGCGGGGGAGCCCATCTGCTCAGCTGGTCAATTGTCCAACTCCCAAAGAAATGAGGACTAGGTATCAAAAATCTCACTCATGTTGCTACTTCTTTAAATGCAAAACGTGTCTTGGCTGTTCTAAATAGGCAGGATTCTAAATGGGCTCAACTAGTTACAACTAAATATGGAATGTGCCTCATACGTGGGAACATCCTACTCAAAACAAACATGTGGCTAGTAGCTGGAAGATGGTATTACAAACCCTATACTCTATGAAAATGGGAATAAGGCGGTTGGTTGGTAATGGTTCTACTACTCGTGTCCTTCGCGAACCTTGGATTTTTAATATCCCGCTTTCACATATGCCTACTTTTCTGAATATGAATGCACCTCTCTCTGAATTATGCATACATGATTTAAGATCAAATAACATGTGAGATCTAGTTGATCTTAATTTTTTTATTTTGGGGAATCCCAATGTGTGTTATAGGGTCTTTCTTTATTCCTGTAACTAAAGGTGATGATAAGTGGATATGGTCCCCGGATACATGGGGAGGCCTCGGCCAAGTCTGTGTATAATTCTCATAGCATGCTGGACCCCTCACTCAATAGCTATGGATGGCCAGGATGGAGCATATTATGGAGCATTCCAATTCCTCATAAGGTGCTCATGTTTCTCTGGAAACTAATGCATAAACGGCTGCCGACGAAAGATAGATTGCACGCCACTGATTCTTCTATTAATCTCTCATGCTCTCTTTATGGTTTAGCTCCCGAGTCCAATGTTCACTTATTTTTCGAATGCTCTTTCAGCACACAGATATGGTTCACTTTCCAGGAAAAATGTAACTATAATTTTCAGTTTGCCTCTACATGGGGGGAAGGAGATTGGATCCATGAGGGCCACCAATTAGAGAGGTCGTCTAGGTTTGCAATCCTATCTTTATTCGCATTCTGCCTATGGGAAATTTGGAAAGCACGGAACGACACTCTTTTAGCTCCAAAAAGGCAATCAGCTATTGGGTTTGTGATGTAGAACAAGAAGGATATTATGGGTCTTATGCCCTAATAATTAGTCCTTAGTTATGGGCTTTGTGCCTTTAGTTTAGTTATGGACCCTTTAATTAGGTCTTTTGATTAGTTTAGTTTCTTGGTTTTCCTTTTGTTAGGAGTTTTCCTTATATTAGGTTACCTTTTATTATATTTCCTTTTAGTTAGGTTTCCATACTATTTGACATATGGGGTGTTTAGAACCCTATAAACACTCTTGTATGGTTTCTTTGAAACCTAGACTTGATTTATAATATTTGCTATAAACATATTTTCCCTAAAAGTGGATTCAACTCTCCATCAATTGGTATTAGAGCCTCCCCTGTTCCACGTCGACTACGCTCTTCCTCCATGCACTTTCATCATCCATAATCAGCTATCCCTCCATATCATCACTCACCATTGCAAGCTCCTCTGCTCGACGAAATTGTCATTGTCTATTCAACCTGTGTTTTTCTGCTGACTGCTGGTGCTGCCAATCGCTACTGATGCTGCCCTGTTCTTTCCTCATTGTTCACTTAGCTTGCCATACTGTGACACTTTTAGTACACTAGTAACGGGTTTATAGGATCGTGTGTTAACTCTACATATTAGTAAGTCTTCTTTTCCTGTGAGTTACACTTCACTATTCTCGAATACGTATTACCACATTGCATTAAATTGCATCTGATCTTGCTTGCTCATCATATTTAGTGCTTATTTTATTATTAGTTAGTGTTAACTTTTTGAATCTCTCATTTTGATATTAAATATGTCGAGCAATAGTCTTGGTTCTCATGATAGTCATAATTCTCAACTTGATACTAGTTGTCAAACTCCTTTTAATTCACTTCTTTCTGATACCTTCGAGACCATTCAAAATCTAGCCCATCATGTTGATATCCTTGGGCGTAAAATAAACGACCTCACACATAAGCGTCATTCGCTCGAAAAATTATAAGGGAACTACTAAACCATCACACATGAATTATGACTTCAACTTGGCTCAAGATTCTTCACCCTATGATCCTCCACATGACCCTCCTCAACATGGTTCACATTCACACGGTTCCCTTTTTCATGTTCATCATCCGCCACAAAGTTGATGTTCCTCGAGAAATATTGGAGACATCATTCTTTGATGGAACATTTGGCCCAACGACGTTCCTTAATTGGCTAAATAAGTTAGAAGTTTCTTTTGATCAAAATGATATGTCCGATGAACATTGTATTCATCTCGCCAAAATGAAACTTGAAGGTTCTGCAAAATGTTATTGGCACAATGTTCAACGCGACAGGAAACACCAAGGCTTTTCTCCTATTTGTTTGTGGTCTGAAATGAAACATATCCTCAAAAAATAATATGCTCATATTCGATCACAAGATGATTGTTTAAATTTACAACAAGGTTCTTTGACCGTCCAAGAATATATGAAAATCTTTAGGAAAACTAGAAAGCATTGTCACCAAAAATATCTTGAATTGGTTGTTGTTTCACGTTTTATTAATTTCCTTCGCTCAGAAATTAGACGTAAAATGCGACATCGTGAATATGAATTCTTAGATAATGCATATTATGAAGCTCTTCATATTGAGTCATACCTAGATAGCCATTCTAATTATGTTTTACCTAACTCTTCAATTTCACACGTGACGTCAAATCATTTTCATTTTGTTACTCTTCCATGGTCTAGTTTGAAAGTTGTTCCCCAATATCCTGTCGTTGACTCAGAGGCAGCTGCTCCTCCTCCTTCACAGGCTTCACCCGATTCCTTTTATGACAATACCTTTCGTTTGACATACTTCAATGACCCATCTTTCAATGATCATTTTGATCCTATAGCATTTTGCCTTGCCAAGTCAACTTCTATTGATACTCCTTCCATCAAGGCTATATTTTCAGATTTTTTTTATACTTCTTATTTAAGTCTTTAGTTTTGGATCTCAATGATCTTTCTTTTTTAGAATCAAATGATGAACTTGAGGAGGTTGATCTGTTGTCAGGACTTTTGAGCATTGATGATCCTTTGTCTATTAATCCTCATCATCATGATATACATAATCCATTTAGTTCTCATATTGGCACTTATGATGATCCTATTGCACTAATTGTTGACCTTTCTGAGATTGTTCATTCTTCCGCTCCATATGTTTCTGATATTTAAAAAGAGATTCACAAGCAGTTAACATTTTCTAACAATGATTATAAGCTTTCTATTGATGAGCATAGCGGATTTGTTGACATGCTTTTGAATGCATATGTGATGATTCCTATGCATCTTGAACTTTGTCCTCCAATTACTTTCAATGAGTTTTATGAGCGAACGATTGTTTTGCATAGTTTTCGTAGACAAGAACTCACTACTTATGTACTTGATTTGCCACTTGATTATGGCATTAGCTCAGTGTTCAATGTTGAAGATTTTCACTCATTCTATGATCCCTTTGAGTTTCCTCTTCTATCTACATGTGCTTTTTAATGATAACAAGTGTTTGTTGGTCTGTTGATTCAAAAGATTCTAGAGTTCTTACCTCGACATCGTCAATGTCTATGTTCGTTGGGCTGATCGTCCACCCAAGGTTGTCAAGTTCGAGTTTCTACCTAAATTCATTTTAGGGGGTAGATTCGTATCGTAAAATCGGTACGTAAATACTTAGAGTCTAGATATGATATTAATTTCATAATACAAATGTCAAAATGATATCAAATATGATAATAAATATCTAAAAATATTAAAATTACATGATAAATCAATAATTCAAATGTCATTAATCCATTATAAGCTTGACAAGTAGGTATATAAGGATTCAATTAAAGTCTTGAACTCTTAATTTTAATTACTAATAAATAAATGTATAAAATAATTACCATATCTTTTATATGATATTTTCTATTAAGTATTAATATTTTTTTTGTCATCATCGACATAAATTCCATACAAAGTCAAATATTGCATCCTTATAATATATTGTTCATAATATTATTTACTTTTATTTAAGTATTATGGTCCAAAGAATGAATAATAAAGAAAAAAATATTAGCAATTTAATATTGATAAATCACTTAAATATATTATATTAATTACTATTTTTTGCTATCACATTTCCATTTATTACAATATCATAGTTTTAAAATTAATATGATTAGAATTTAGAAAAAAAATTAAAGTGAAAAGGATAAAAGAAAAAAAGTAAAAAGGAGAAAGAGTAGACAATTAATAATGCAAAGGAAAATCTTGGCAACAATTGGAGTTGAACCCATGACCTCCAATGGATCATGGAAAGTACCAAACCAATAGACCAAGAACGAACATGTGTCATAAAATCGCCGAATCTACTACTTGATTCTTAAGTATGAACGTTTCTATACGATTTTAACGAGTTAAAACGTATTTATGTCCGTTTTCACCTCTATTTCGGTTTCTAGGTCGAGTCAACTCGTTTTGAGACCCTAGAATCGTGAAAACGTAAGTTTTTAAGTATTAATACTAGTTTTTGACAACCTTACGTCCACCATCTTCAAAAGTGTGGATTTCCGAAGCTGATTTCCGGCATTTGGATGTTATTCTCCATTATCTTTACCGCCTTGCAACTCGTCGGAGTCGAGTTTTTCTCAATCGAGGAGAATTGATGTAGAACAAGAAGGATATTATGGGTCTTATGCCCTAATAATTAGTCCTTAGTTATGGGCTTTGTGCCTTTAGTTTAGTTATGGACCCTTTAGTTAGGTCTTTTGATTAGTTTAGTTTCTTGGTTTTCCTTTTGTTAGGAGTTTTCTTATATTAGGTTACCTTTTATTATATTTCCTTTTAGTTAGGTTTCCATACTATTTGACATATGGGGTATTTAGAACCTTATAAATACTCTTGTATGGTTTCTTTGAAGCCTAGACTTGATTTATAATATTTCCACAAGCATATTTTCCCTAAAGTGGATTCAAGTCTCCATTAGTTTGGGAGCGCACCTTGGCGAGCTATGAGGAGATACACAATATCCACTGTTATGAGGGAAATCCACACACACCCCAAAGATCGTAATGCGGTCCGATGGGAGGCGCCCCCTGGTTGGATTGCACTCAACGTTGACAGATCTTTCATCGGATCCAACAGGGGAGGAGCTGGTTATATTATACGCAATTCTAATAATGAATGTCTTCATGTAGGTGCCTTGTGGTATGACGTGGAATCCGCACTGGAGGCGGAAGCTTGGGGAATACATTATGGGATAAAATGTTGTATGGAGCTGAATCTTCGCAAGATCATATGTTAATCGGACTCCAACGTACTGGCCAACATTGTTAGAAAGACATCAAAATGTCCTTGGAGGATCTGGGGTATAATGCAAGATATCTGGACATGATACAATTTTTTGAACTTTTTGAAATTAAGCATATTCTACACGAAGCCAATAGAGCAGCAGATTTTTTGTCGAGCATCGGCCAATCAAATCAGGCTGATATTTTTTGGTCCGATGGTCTACCCTCTGACCTATCGGACATAATTTGTATGGATGCTTCTGGTACTTAATGAATTTAAGATTTCCTTAAAAAAAGAGAACTTTTCATCCTCAAAACCATGTAACAGCTCACCTTTTGATCGCTGCAACAGAAGTATATATACATAAACTATTAAAGAAGCTAGGATACCAGTGAAGATAAGAGCGAGAGAGAGAACACTCAAGGAAACAATCAATCACAAATCACTGTTAATAGGCTACTGCCTAATAGTTTTAAGCATATATTATAATGGTTGTCGTATATTTAACCTAATAAGCAGAAGAAAGAAAGCATAACAAAAGAGTACATGTGATAGCTATTATTACAAAACTTATATGCATGTTGTGATGATGTTCTTTCAAGTCTCTGGCCAAAGTGACAATACCTACCAGTGTCATCCAGTGGACAATGTCTATCATGTGGGCACTGAAGAGAAATAATTAGGATTTAGGAATGTACAGGAAAGGAATTAAAGTCTCAATAAAAATAGCACGAAAATATCGCAAAAAACTTACAGAGGCAGCCATAAATGCACCACCATTTCTTGAGCAATTAATGCAAATACTTCTTTCCATTGCTAAGGATATCACTTGGTGAATCACCATTCTTGAGCGACTCCTGTGATTTTAAAAAAATGACATGATAACAAAGTTGATTCAACTCCCAAATGAGGATAAAATAAAGAAAACCAATAAACAACAAAACATGATAAAGGAAAAAGAAGCACATGTTACCTTCTTTTCCATTCACAAGTTATAAGAATGCATTTGTGAATTATTTTCGACCCATGTTGTGAGCCTGGTTCCAGCAGAACCTAATTCAAATGTCATAATACACTTCAAAAGTTCAAAACTAGAACTATGCTTTCCGTCAAAAGTAGAGAAAAAGCGATAACAACAATAAAGAAAACCTTGTCACCAAAAAATCTGCTAGCTAATGGAAACAAAAAGAAAATGATATAACATACAACTAGATATTGTAATAAGAACAATTTAGATAAGAGAAAGCTATTTACTACTTCACAATCCATGTTAGATAGATGATAACTTATGCTGCTAGATATGTGATATCTTCGCGTTCTCTAAGATACCAGTGGGAGTTAGCTCAATTGGTAACTGGGTTGAGCTTCGGGTTGAGGGACAAGGGAGCTTCTAACCTCGAGTTTGAATCCCGGAAGACAAAGTTGGGAGAGAGGTTAACCTTCAATGCTCTACACCATCGGTCAGGTTACTCAGGCGCTAATAGCCCAAGCAACCCCGAAAAAATAAGGTAATATCTACAAGTTCCTCAGTGTTATCTTGGTTGAACCGCAGTATATACTAGTATATTCATTCCAAGATACTTATCGAAGTCTTAGTACTTCATCTTTTAATTACAGAAAAATAATCATGCTTTCCAAGAAGTTATTCACAAGGATTGATAAAAAAAACCTATTACACTAAGTTAAACATATGCAAGGAAAAAGGTTGCTTCAAAACATGGGAGTTCATTGAAGAAAGGTAGAGAATGACAAGGTTCAGAAGGTACTAGGCCTAACTTGCCAGAAGAGCTAATAGCCTAATACTACAATATCAGAAAGCTTAACAACTCATAGTAACATTATATAAATGAACTTAATTTAAAAACCACTACAGAAAAATAAACGGCAAAGCAAAAATCAGACATGTTTCAATCATAGAAAATACCAAAACAACATGCGTAACGGTGTAAGGTTCCAAAGCTGGCAGATCACTGTTAACCGATCACTTACTGATGGTACCTCCTCAAGAGCATAAGACTGCATTAAAGCCGCAGTAAGAAGCAAAAGTTGCATGTCAGATTACATGAAAGCCTTACTGAGTTTTCTCTTTAAAGGATCAAAATATAATGTTAACCACATAAAGTATGTATATGCCAATCTTAAGATAGGAGAAAGACAAAGTACAAAAAAAAACAAGGTATTTTCCATGAAAGGATGACTTCAATTGAGTAAGTGACTACCAGTTATCAGTACATATGTGAAAAGATACAATAAAAACGTCCATTAAACATCTTGAACCTTGTTGTTCAAAATTACAAACATTTAAAAAAAATCAGATACAGAATTCTAAACTGAACTGATTCACCCAAAATAATCATGAAGTGGAAATATTCTCTGAGTTACCATAATTAGAAGTACATTGGAAGGTATGATGGAACTTCATATAATTTGGATCAATAAAAGTAAAGCTAATAGAAGTAAATTTATGGAGTACACTTTTATAATAGTTAACTGTGAAACATATCAGTACTTCATGGCCATGAATGCATATGGTTTCACTACAACTCAAAGGCCACCAGAACAATCAGTGATTCAGTATTCACTTTTCTGATTATCATATGAAAATCATAAACATTTCATTTCTTTCTCTTATTTCTATTAGAATTACTGTTCATATCTCAAATTTGTTCTCTGTATATCTTATCCTTAGCACCTGAATTACAATATGCAAAATTCAGATTAAGCTTCCAGTGAATTTATAGGCATGTCATTCTTTAAAACAACAATGCAATCACTTGTAAATAAACTTAATTTACCTTGCAGGAGACTTTGACCATCTCTTTGCATTGACTTCGTTGGTTCTACCATATTACCTTTGCAAAGAACGAGGCCAAACCTCTCTCATAGCCCTGAATAAGAGTGCACTAAAGTAAGAAAAACAAAAGACAGTCATTTTTACACCCCGAAAGCAGAATCAATGTAGTTATACCAGAGAGCTGAACCACATCCTACAAGAGCAGCACCACCATAAGAAAGACACACAGAAACCTTGATAAATGGCAAAAGACTCAGCACAAACACCGGAATTCGTGTAAAAGAATACTTTTAGACCTCTCTTAGGACCCGATGACATGCGGAACATACAGCGGGCATGTCGGAGGCGACACAGGCCACGGTCCAATCCTCCTGATACTTGAGGTCAATATCCCCGTAAGCCGATTGGATCTTCCAGCTCGCGAAAGGGGTCCTCCAAGAGGTCTCGGGATGTGGAAGCGACGAGCTGGAGGTTGGTTTCCTTGATCTTTTCGAAGTACTACGAGAGGAGCAGCACCTTGCGATCCATGTGCGCCTCCTCCCTCTCTGTGTTCCACGTCGCGCAGCAAAGAAAGAAGAAACAGCTCAGGCAATAAAGAATAGCGAAGAAGAGATGACAATTGAATGGTTGGGGAGGAGGAACCTCGCAGGAGCTTATTGATGGAGCAGCGGAGCGAGAGGGGGCGTGCTTTGCGACGGAGAGAAGGGTCTCTGGAGTGAACACCTTCCGGGCGGCCTCCAGGAGCATCGCGGCGGCCATTGCTGCCGTCGATACGCTCGCTGGATCGCGCGCTTCCGCCATTGCTGCCGGCGGCCATTGGCTCCTTTCCAAGTGATCGGAAGGGTTTAAACCTCCAAGTCGAAGGCTTTTTGGGAAGGCGATCGCGCGAAGACGGTTAAGTTCCAACGGGGCGGGTCAACGTTGTGATTACTATTATCCGACCCGAAGTTTGGCACACGTGCCAAAAGGAGACGGTACGGCCCAAAGTTACATTGGCCCGGGATGCTAATAATGGGTCCTCCAGATACAAGCCCAATAAGAAAATTTGGATATTTTCTACTAGAGAAAAGAATGATGTGCATTTGGAGATTTAAAATTATTGACATTAACATTTTCTTGAAGAAAAAGAAAATAGTTTTCCCTCCATTTACTGTAAGATGTCGGCATACTGTTTGTTTGGATAAAATACTTTTATTTATTTCCTTTTTTTTTGACAATTAAGAAAATCTTGACAACGGAAAAGAGTTTTAGATTGATAAAATTAGTTTGGAAAAAAAATGTTTGCCCGTTTGAACAAGGGAAAAAATTTCATTCTCAATATATCTTCAAGCATTACATATAAACAAGTAACTACTATACTTTTTTATTAAGAACCAAGTAGCAAAGAATATATTCCCGCGAACTCTTTTCTCAGGAGAAAAATATATTCTTACTTATTTCGAAACAAACAGACCATATTATTTCTCATTAGTGCAAATGGTGCAAGTCAAATCAGACTAAATTGATTAATAGTGTTTCAATTCATGGGGATATAAGATTTTGGATCAATATGATGCTTATGAATGAAAAAGTCACCGTTAACTTTTTTCGCTCTGTGCCAACAGTAAGTCTTAAACAGTCAATTAGTCCATGCTTGAATGTTGTCACATTAACAAGTATTTTGCAATAATAATTATTTTAAAGGTATCTCGCTCAAGAAATTCCGGACCATTTTTTATTCATGCTTAATGGGCGTCATTAAAAAAAAATAAAAAGAGCCGACCTCAGCGGCAACAACGCACCTGCACTCCGTGTGTCGAAGGAAACTTCCACTACTCGTATATTTTAACATAATTGACATATTGAGATCTCTATTACAAAGCTGGTCGATATATATACACATCTCACGTCCTTTATACAATGTCCCCATATATCCATATTTTTAACTATATGCACAAACACATAACAATAAGTCTAACAAAGACCACCACTATTAATAAGATTGATTGACACATATAATTAGCGGATTCGTATCTTGGATTGAAAGATGAAGGAGTTAGTCCTGAGTTCGAGCTTCAGAGTCGTTACTTTGACTAAAATTTTTCGTCATCACCATCTATCCGAACACCAAATTTATCGGATGCTAATAAGCGTCAACACCTGTAAGATTTACTATCACCCAAAAAAAAAAGAAAAAAAAAGACCACCGCCATCCGGCACTGTTCCGCTACCATGAGACTATAAAACTATCAAAAAGGCCACAGCACGTACGGCCGTCTATTCACATCTTTAAATCCTCCATACAAAAGCCTGCACTTTTTTAACCGGTCGATCGACACCTCGGTACCTAACCACAAAAGCCTGGTAAAAACTTATGGCAGCGGCAGTCCTCTTCCTTCTTCTTGCATCCTGCCTCCTCCATGCTGCTCGCAGCTGCAGCTCAGTACCCTTCTCTCTCTCTCTCTCTCCCTCTCTCTCTCTCACTCCGTATCCTACTCTTCAATCTATTCCTATAGCACTGAACAAACCTAAACTGTGTACTGTCATCGAAAAGAACTGAACTTTTGTCTTCATTTAGATCACAGCAGACTGGTCACATCTTGTACGCCGGCCGGTCGAGGGGGAGGGCCATGAGCTCGAGCGGCGGGCGGCTCAGCTTGTGGGCGGCCAACGCCTCGGAGGCGAGCCAGAGCCGCGCGGCCTCCTGCCGGCTGGCCGCCGGCGACGAGGGCGACGCCTCGTTGCAGTCCACGAAGTACCTTCCCGACACCCCTGCCAGCCTCGGGTGCGTCGCCACGTAGCACGTCGTCGCTGCCGCCTGCAAGCCATACATTGAATGCAGCGGTTGTTCAGATTTCTGACGCCATTTATTAAAAAAAAAAGACATCTTTTTAAATCGCTCCAATATAATAAAATTTACCTGTGGTATCGTCTTGAGCAACTTCGATGCGAGAAAAAACACGAGATCTGCGTTTAAATAACACATCGTTCCAAACAATTAATAACTTTACAAGCTTCGATTTATTGATCAGAACAGAAAAAAATAGGGAGTGGATTAATGCCTGTGACGAAGCCTTCGCGGTCGCGGGTGAGTCGCGTCCTAACAATGCCAGGGTGGACGCAGTTTGCAGTCACGTTAGCGTTCATTGCCTGAGAGAATACAAAAAAAATGTTAAAAACATTGGAATATTATGCACTGATGTGATGGAGAATATTATGAGACCAAAATGAGATAATGAGAATAATAAATGAGAAAAAACAAATATTTAGAAGCAGAGTTGTGGAATTGGACCTTGAGGCGTCGCGCCAGCTCCTTTGTGTGGAGGACGTTGGCAAGCTTAGAGAGTGCGTAGGCTTGCGTGGCGTCGTACGGTCTGCAGCCAGATTTAAAACCCCATAAATATTATTATTATTATTATTATTATTATTATTATTATTATTATTATTATTATTATTATTATTATAAAAATACATGTTAGTATTAGCAACAGGAAAGATTGGGAACAGGTAAATGTTCTAACATTTTCCTGCGGGTCATCAGATCGAGATAACGGACGCCGTCGCCGGAGAACCAGCTGTGGATGCTGGAGGAGACGTTAACGACGCGGCCTTGGATCCCCGTCCGCTTTGCCGTCTCCGCCATCTTATTGAGAAGCAACTTGGTGAGCAAGAAATGACCTAAACATATGCATATAAGAAATAAATTTTAACGCGCGCGCACAACAAAATTTAACTTGGCACGACGAGTGATGAGAGCAATAAGAGGACGTGCACCTAAATAGTTGGTTGCGAAGGTCATCTCGATGCCGTCCTCGGAGACGGCGAACTCGTGCGAGAACTTTCCCGCGTTGTTTCTGCCGAAGGAGACGAGGGCGCCATTTCGTTAACAATTAGTTTGAATCGATCGATGGAGGGAGGAAGAGAAGGGAGGCGTACATGAGAAGGTTGAGCGGGAGATGGAGCGCGAGGAAGCGGGAGACGAAGGATCGGACGGAGGCCAGAGAGCTGAGGTCGAGTGGCAGCACGATGACCTCGGCGCCGGGGCACTCCGCGGCGATCCGCCCCTTCGCGTCCTCCGCCGCCTTCAGGCTCCTCGCCGGCAGCACCAGCCTCGCGCCGCGGCTCGCCAGCGCCCGCGCCGTCTCCGCCCCGATCCCCGACGTCGCCCCTGCAGCAGCGGTGAGTCTTCGCCGTCGTTAGGAGCTAGAGATCGAAATCTTCGCACGGGTTTCAAATTTAACTAAGGCTTCGTTTGTTAATTATTTCTTTCTTTTCGCCGTACCGGTGATGATGGCGGTGATGCGGCGGAGGTCCGGCGACGCGGCGGTGGAGTCATTGGCGGTGGACTTGGAGCCGAAGCCGCTGGCGCCGGGAGAGCCGAGCAGGTACTTCACCGTCTCCAACATTTGGTTTCGTTTCCTCGGATGCTCTGTCGGTGTTTGTTGCTTTGTCTCTATGGCGCGCTTGCTCTCGTCTCGTGTCCTTGGGAGTTGGGACGTGAACTTTGAAAGCTATGGGATGTTGGAAGTAGAAGGGGAGGAGTTAATGGGGGGAAAGCTCTCGAGGCAGACGCTAATCGTATGTTATTGCGATGGTGGTGGTAGTCGCAGTGTCAGGTTTGAGAGGAAAGGCGCCGCCCTGCATTTATAGATAAAGATGGATTGGTGGTGGGGAGGGGGAAGAGGAGAGAGAAATAAAAAGGAAGCCGGAGAAGAAAAGCTTCAGGTCAAATGGATTACAGAAGGAGAGAGAAAGGTGGGGGGTGGAGAAGAGAGATGTTAAAACTGTATTATAACAAATTACTAATTAATTGAAATAATAATAATAATAATAATAATAATAATAATAATAATAATAATAATAATAATAACGGGATCGGAGGAAGTGGGGACGGAAACGGGAGTTAAATAATTAGTTATATTAGTAAATAGTGGATTAATGAGTGAACAGTACTGGATTTAACTTTAAGAGGAGGAGGTATTAGGATTAAGGGAGATTTGGACGTTAGCTGGCGCATGGTCCGCTAACACGTGTGGGCAGTAAAGTCGTCGCCTGGCGTTGGGGGTTGCCTATTCTTTTTTTTTCTCTTTTTCACCGTTTCACGTGTCGCCCTTGCCGGCGTCAGTTTAATTAATAGAACCACAAAACAAAGTGCTCTAATAAAAGAAGATGAACATAATTAAGTTTAGTTTGATAAATATAATTAATAAATTCGAGAGTTAATCATTCGAATTTAAATTTTAAAATCATCAATTTAATCAGAATTTTTTTATCGTACTCATCTGAATATCGAATTAGTCAAATGCTAATAGCTCTTAACACTGATAAAATTTATTTAAAAAAATCACAAGACGATTTACATTTAATCATTTTATAAATGAGATTTTACAAGGTCATGAATAATATAAGATATCTCAAAATTTTAAATGAAGATATAATTATAAAGTAAAAGGTGGATCAAAACAAAAGAAGTCGAGAGGGATATGAAAATTATTCATAAGATTATGTAGAAATTTAAAAAAGATTTTCTTCCGTAGTATCTCAATTAAAAAATCTTCATCTCGAGTTAGAACTTCAAAAAAAAATCTTTGATAGGATAAATTCGATTAGCATTGAACGATATTAAAAATATAAATACACGCAAAAATTAATATTTTAAATAAAATAATTAATTTAACATGTATCTAAAACTTTTCTCAACTTGAAAATGGTTAACACAGTACCTCTTCATTTTTTTAGTATTGATTCTTGGACATCGATAAAGATTAAAGACATTCAACCAAAGAATAAGAAAATATTTTTAGATTCGTTTCACAAGACATTTGCGATACTTTTTATCATCATTGAACATCAATATTAACATAACAAGTATTATTTAAGCTCATGACTTAAAATCCATCTATTTAGAAAAAAAAAAGAGTGGAAAAAAATAGATAGTGATGGATAATAACAGAAGTTGTTCAATGGGGGTCCCTAATGAATTGTACTCTCCCGCAAAATCTGATTCACACGTAATTAGTGTTGAATTAATGAGAACGTTGATGCAGACATGAGAACAAACAGTAAACCTTTTCTAGATTTACTGCTTATCGCTGAGGTGGTCAAAATTGTTTGAAGGAGAAATAAAGTTTGATGTGCATGTGATATTCTTGTGCATCACTATCGAACAAAGATAACACATGAAATATGAGTAGGAAAGTATAGGGTATCCCTAGATTGACCAAGTGCATGATCAAAGTTATGAGCATGTATTAAAGCTTCCCACAGACGCAAATGCTAAAGTTCTCTCCCTTATCAGAATTTGGAAAAAAGAAAAGTTAGAGATATGCCGATAAAAGAACAATGGACGTCGTGCAACCACCAGAACCGTAAGCCAGTCGGTGTTTGAAGAAGGCAACATAACAAAAAGAATAAATATCATAAGCAGTGATAACTACAAACAAACTATTTATTGAGTCCTGCTACATGGACACTTTGTCGCCACAAACATGGTTGTGGTACTATCCATTGCGAAGTACTCGTTAGTCATTATCGTTATGTTTGCTTGCACTTGTCGGGGGTTCTTTAAACCTTCCAAAGTATCGAGTCACAGTTTACTCTGGTAGGAGATAACTAGAAGTTTACATCTTAGTCCGCCATTTTTTTTCTTAACGACAACTGATTAAACTTTTGTATAGCAAAATTTCCAATCCAAAAAAACTTTTTTATCGACGACATGCTAGGATGCAATGCCTCCAAGATAGGAATTTTCCTTTTGAATTACATGGTCAGCAGTGAGTTTTTTCAATCATTAATGAAGAAGAATTGAAGAACACGAATAGAAGATTACAAACAAAAATTCAGAAAAATAAAAAATACACACAGATTTATTTAGATTCATCTTGAAATTAGAGCTACGTCCTGCAAAGAGATTTCACTATTATTATTTTCGTTACAATCGCTCCACATTACGTCTGAAATATGAGCAATATATATATATGACTTCAAAATTCTAACAAATAGAGAATATTTTAATCCGCACCATACGGGCCAACTTAAATAAAAGCTCAAATCCGTTTAGATTTTGGAGATGCTATCCTGAACCCTTGTCCACTCACCGGTGAGCGAGGCAGCCGTCCGTTGACCGGTCAGCGGAAACCCGTCGGGGGGGGGACGGTGCTCCCGAACTCCTTCTTTCCACGCGTAGGGGTCAAATATCGTTGGGTAATACTCTAATCCTCCTAAGCTAACGTGGACGTATCCGATTTGAGAAATAAGAAGTCCTGAAGTACTCGTCAACTCCAATAATTATTTCTTGAGGGTCGAAAAGTAGTAAAATATTATGGCAATCTAGGCTGATCATGTAGCTAGTGTGACCATACATGAATACAAGCAGCTGCAGTGTACAGAGGGAGGAGGGAGGGGGATGGTAGGGGACACCGCACACCACAACAAACGGTGAGCCCGATCTCGAGTACGATCCCTAGCCAGGACTCATGGATGGTCGCTTTCTCCGGCCCCCTGCCTACTGACTCATCGCATGCACCATATGGGTGCTCAATCATTGGGCTCGTGATGACGCCCTCCTCCTCATCCATCCTGATCATGATATGATCACTAGACATGGCCGCATGCACGCCGTGGGAAAGCATACAAATCCCAATGGGGAGGGTATATATTTCCAGTGGCCGGAGCATCACAGCGTTCCCCACACACGCACACTGCTGCACACACTTGGTTCACTCATATATATTCTCTGATCATATGATGATGAAGCATCACAGTTTGGCCAGCGTTAACTTTTGTGTGGATGCATGAGGTGTTGCTTGTACGCACTCGGGGGCCGGCATGGCTCCAAACGCTGCTGTCCGCAGGGAATCTTTTGGCCCACACGTGCGATCCGCCGCGTGTCTTGGCCTCCATGCACTCTTCCGTGGCCAAGCATAAATATGCTCGACCTTGTTCATGCACAAATATCTTATCGACTATGTTCGTGTTAACTGAGTTATATGATTAAGTGGGCTGTAATTAGATAGTACATTATTGTAAATTCGGATCTACAAACTCATATTTGATCATTGGGTGAGCGTGTGCCACTTAGGAAAGTGGCCCCCCGTGCGCACTCAAGTAAATAAAAAGTACGTATCATTTCTGCAGCTTGTGCTGTACTCTTAGATGCTTCCCCCACCTTGACAGATTATATATATATATATATATATATATATATA
>LTAE01000288.1:34892-67408 GCA_001647135.1 Pontederia paniculata | reverse complement strand
AAAAAAAAAAAAAAAAAGGAGAAAAGTGGCTGGGTGGGGGGATGCATGCGATGTCAGATTCGACTAACCAAACAACCTGAAATATAGAACAATGTCTGATAGACTAATTAATCCTGTCGGAATCTTATCTGGCACCGCGTAAATTGAAAGTGAGAAGAACCAATTCCTGTTGGCGAGCATAAATTGTTGTTACCTCCCATTTGTTTAATAATTCAATCAGAATTTAAACAAATGATGATTATATTGTTGCCACTATTTATATATTTCGATTTGGATATGAATCATTTTAGAATTCTTCGTCATTATTTTCATATTATAATAATTGTTTCACATTAATTAGTTATATGTTAAATTACTTTTATTATATATAGTTATATATTATATAAAAGCTTCGCCAATAGCAATAGAATAATATTATGTATATTTAGATGTTATTATAATACCAACTATTTAATTTGATTTTATTATTCTCATTTCAACTCAACAGTACTAAACTAACTTATTAATTCATAGGATATCAATTTATCAAACAAACACCTCCTATCTCTAATTAAAGGAATTGTGTGAGAATACAGGTATTTTTTTTGCATAAAAATAGGAGTATTGACACTCACTAATTCTTACCCAGGAACATAAAGTTCCAAGTTCTATCTACAACGGGATAGCCCTGAAAAAATTAACAGCCTGAAGTAACAAAGTTAAAATGATCTTTTCTCCCAGAAAAAAAATGATATGTTTCTTTTACATCTCTCTACTCCATAGTGCCACCATGAACGAATTATCCATAATCAAACATGATCCATGGTCGACCAATACATTGAATCACAGAAGATAAACAAACTGATAATATTAACATATTAATGTCATAAATTACAAATACTTCATCAATCAGTGATTGAAATTAGTAGTAATATCATTGGCTGTATCATTTCAGTTGAGTAATAGTAAAATGAAGAAAACATACACAATGCTGAAAATTCAATATGTCACCTAGGGAGGAGACGACATTTTATTGGTAAAAATAATAAATCTGTAATCATCCAAATAAGATGAGTCTAAGCAACGGATAAAAGTTGCAGCAGGGTACTGGACAATGAACCAGCTTCATAGTACGGTACAACATTGGTTAGTTTTCTTTGCCTGTTTGTAGAACATCTGTAAAAGAAACATGATGTGGTTTAGCAGACAGGTGGCACCATAATATGCTGTACAATATTGAAGTGAAGATATAAGCATACATATTAGAAAATAATATGGAAAGGAGATCAAATCCGCTAGTATGCAACAGAATGTCTAGCACCACTAGCTAAGAGAAAAAAAAGGAAGTATTGCAAATCAACATAACAGAGCAAAATGCAAACTTCTTAACGTAGGTTCATCAAGTGTCTAATGGAGTTGTTGCCTATGAGAAAAAAAGGGAAGTATTGCAAATCAACATAACAGAGCAAAATGCAAACTTCTTAATGTAGGTTCATCAAGTATCTAATGGAGTTGTTGCCTATGAAAAGGCAGCATCGTCTGGATGTTGCAGAGATGCCCTTGGATCGGAAATTCCAAATCTCAACTGTTATTTTTTTTCCTTTTCTTAACCTTCTGTTCTCTATATTTCTCTGTTTGCATGCCGGTGAGTGTTTACGGGGGTGCTAGCATGGTCGTCATCGATCCGGCAGACAAGCTCGCCTCATGAACAGGTATAGGGGGTTCTCCGTGTTAAAATGGAGCAAACAGGGGGAGGTCCTCCCTGTTCACATCCAAGGAAGAGGTCCTCTCCCTTATCAAACATGGAGGACCTCCTGTTGCCTTCGCAACAGGAGACCTCCCCTGTTTGCTCCAAGGAGAAGCTTCTCTGTTCTTCTCATGAGGACACCTCTGCTCTCCTCATGATGTTCGTAGAGACATTTTTCCGCACCAAGGAGGAGTTGACGATGGAAAGTTTATATTAATCCCCACCATCTTTCGATCCAATGGTTGTGATTTAAGGTCTGGATGGTGCTGCAGGCAGCACCTCCATCAAACCCTTCCATTAACTGCCAAGTCTTCTCTTTGACCAGTTATGCCAGTAATCAAATAAAAAATCACCAGAACATGTTTGCAAGTGGCTCTTTAGAAATCTCCCAAGGACCATGAAGTTGCATAGGCGAAGTTAATACTGAGTAACTAATAGCTATAAAATTATATGCTTACCTGTGATGCTGCACTCAGATCTGAACTCTTTTCCACTAGGCTATCCAATTTTTCTCCACGTGCTAGTACACTGTCAATGGTCTTGTGCTACACCATTTTAAGCAAGTAAAGACACCAATTAGTAAGATTCATAGGCATATTTATTACTACATATTCAGCTAAAGTGCATCTTGAAATTTTGTTAAACAGAACAATCAGAATGTACTCTGGATTTGAAATCATTAGAAAATATAATTGACTTCTGACAAATACAAGTAACCATGGTCATGACCACCTGCACCAGTTTAATTTAATTGATTTCAGTTTGATATGTTTTTCAGGATAGCCAAGACATAGTGCATTGTTTCGTACACATATGTTGCTTTCGTGGTACGGTAGAGTTCACACTTGAAAATATGAATCTCTTCATATTATCTAGAAATGTGGAGAAAAATGAACAATAGGGACATTCAAATTTGAGTGAGAATATATAATTTTTTTAGGGATAGCAGGGTGAAAATATATAATTACTATAATTACTCTACTAGTGACATGAAATTTGACAAAGAGGAGTGCTATTTAAAGAAGAGAATTTATTAATGAAAGTTCTATTTTATGAAAACAGAAAAGCTTATATCTATGGTGACAAGAAATATCATCAGCCATGCGCTTGCAAAGATGATAGCATATGATATGCATAGTACATGAGCACACGAATCTCAATGTTATACTTTTCACATTTAAGAAGAACGAATATTTTTTCCGAGGGGGTAAAAAAAGGGGAAAAACTTACAAGGATAATCTTAGTTTCATCCAAGTCCTTCTGAATTTTCAATAACTTGTCAGCCTCTGCAGGATCCTGAGGCAAAGTGCATAATTTTCAATAAGATCAAAATGAACATTAAGAAGTCATGACATGAAGGTCAATAGAGAAACTTCAAGTTAATATTTCTACTAAATCTTAAGCAGCTATTAGAGATAGCACAAAGTGCATAATTTTTCCAACTCCATTTCAAAATAATATTTTCCAACTAGCTGCAGTGAAAGTATGAGGATGTCTTTAAAGAAAGCTTCGAGTGTATTTCAATTACAGATATATTTGCCAAAAAACCCAACCTGAACTTTGGAAGCCTCTATGGTTGTAGCGATAACGTCAACCATTACAGCCCAGGTTTTTCTAAAGTAACGTTAATGAATATAAATCAAAATTCCAACTGCCCCCAAAATGATAAGCTAACAATTAGATGGGGCACAGACTTGGAATTTTTTATAAAGTAACCTTTTACGGATACAGATCAAGTCCTAACTTTCCTCAAAATGACAAGCTAAACATTAGATGTGGCACACACCTGGAATTTTGTCAATGCGTCAGTAAGATATGGCCATGCTTCTGTTGCATCTTCTTGTACTGTTCTCCAAGAGTCTCCAAAAGTCTTCTGATATTCATCCAGCACCTTGAGGGAATACATAATTTTCATGACGTAATTTGTTTTTGCAACAAAACAAGCATGGCAAGAATTGAAACTTAATGATGTAACGATAAACAAACTCATCCAGTGAACTATAAAACATCAAATTCAGTTATACCTTTTTTTGAAATGGAAGTTCATTTATACTTAATCCTAAATCTCATAAGAAGTGGGCTAGTCCAATAGATTTTTTGTTCCATTTTATGAATAAAAGTAGAAACATCAGCCTTTCAGTCACCTGGATCAAATAATTATCTTCAAGCTCATAAAGATTAGTTCATCTATTATATTAATATTCTAACACTCCCCAAATGTGTGAACTGATTAAAAGATTTAAATCATATGTCCGACATGTGGACAACTTAATAAAAGATAATTACATTTACTATGTGTGCTTTTCAATAATCAAACTCTAAGCCAAGTCTAAGATTGATTGAGTTAAGGTGAATCTATAAAGGATACAAAAAACTTTATCAACGTAATTCACTGAACATGTTTTCGGACATGTTCATCGTCCGCTCTAGATGGGGAATTATTAGAAACTGCCTGACATGACATGAAGCATAAATTTACTCTTTTTCAAGTGATGGAGGTATCTACAACAGGACTACATTGGGGTCAGCCACCTGACGCAGTATGGATAAAAATTTGCAGAACACCCAGATGTGATGTTTCCAAACTAGATATAATGCTTGCATGGAAAATTTATACGGATAAGTACAACTGCTTGAAGTAGCAGGTGGAAGTTCCACAAGCAAATCTATATACTGACAGAAGCTAGGCTTGTTCTAGCCGGAAAGTGTACACCTAGTGATTTACAACAGAAGACAAAATTCTGTAACTCAATTACCTTGTTTAGGAGAGAAAATGCACTCCTTACAGGATAATGATCATCCATAAATCCGATGACACAGAGACCATTTCTGTTGTATGAGTGAACCTTGTACTCTGAAAAATAAGAAGTAAATTAGAATTAGATACACAAAGGGTTAGATGTATCTTGCACAGGAACCAAAAGACAGGTAACAATTTTTTTCTCACCACAACTATTATCACCTAACCAAGCCGAGCTAAGCATATGTTACTATAGATATCGAATCATAGATCAAACCACAGAAAGACACAATTTGAGTATTAAGTGAACCATTGTTTTTCACCAATGATACATGGACTATTTATGTTTATTGTTTTTCCAAAAGCCTGGACAGTTCAATTTTAATAAAAGCACATGTGTCAATACCTAATAACAGTGATGAATATGTAGTATCTGGATTTCGAGAGTTCGGCTGAACTATGTGAATTACAAATTATTTATCAAAATATAAATGTAAAGGATTGCTGCAATATAACAAGCTTCAACATTTAAGAATGATGACTAACTCATTGATCCAAAAAACTTCTCGTACCATGTCCATAGGCAAACTCATGAATTCAGAATCTATTTCTTTCTCAAATATCAACACAGGCAATCGGTTAAAGTTTGGAACTTTTAATAACGATAAAATATCACATATGTGTATAATATAGGAGGACTACACAAATTAAGTCCAGAGATGATATGATTTATTCGTTAAAATTTGGTGCATCGGACGCGCAGCCATCGGCATAATTTGACACAAATAAAAATACATGCAACAATCTGGAAGATATGATGGGTATGAATCTAGAGACGGATCGGACCATCGTGCTGGACGGACTGGCGCTGGCCAGGGGGCGTGCGCTTGGCGACGGTGCGGGCGACGAAGAGGATGAACTCCCTGGCCGCCGACCGCTGGAAATACCCGAAGTGGCTGACGTCGGAGGCGTTGGCGAGGACAACCGGCTCCGCGGTGGCGGACGAGGAAGAGGGAGCGAAGGAGGCGGAGGAGTCGCTGCCGGCGGGGGTCTTGAGGACGAGGAGGGAGGTAATCTTCATCCTGGTCGCGCCGGCCGGCCGATCACAAAGAAAAAAAAAGAAGCGTAGAGGAGTAGGAACCCTAAAAGATGCGAGTGATGGTGGAGAAGGAATAAAGAAAAAGATTTGGGAGGACGACGGCGAATTCAACCGCTTTACTGGATTCCCTCCTCCTCCTCCTCCTCCTCCGTTGTCTCTGTCTCTTTTCTTCTTCTATTTTTCTTTTTCTTTTTTTTTGGCAGTTACATTTTTCTTGTATTCTTTCTTCACTTAATCCTTTGGATGGTGAACTTACTGTTAAACATAACCAAATTGACGGAAAAAAAGAAATTTTTTATTAATATATTTATTTATAATTATAAAAAATAAATATTATGAAATATGAGAAATCAGTATAACATAATAAGGTTTCTAAAAGTAATTCATTTTCGATTTGACACTTAAATTCTCCAATTAAAGTTCTTCCAAATTTTATTAAATTATTTTTTAGTAACTACAAACTATCAGTTTTATCCTTACTCTATTATATATTTTTAAAAAAAATCAATATGAGTAAAGTTTATTTTTAATAATCAGATCATTTTGCTGCTGTTGTTATTATTTATTTATTTTTATAATTTTCATATATTAAAGAAGTAAGGGTAGAATTGAGTTTTTATAATTATTTTAAAAAATAATTAATAAAATTTTGGATGAAACTTGACACAATGACCTAGTGTCAAATTGACACAAATTAGGAATTAAAATTTATAAATTTATAATTTATGATTAAATATGAAAAAATATAGTTTAAAGGGTATCAAAAGAAATAACCCTTATAAAAATGTCATTAGACAACTCTTTCTAAAAAGTAAGTATTCAAGTGCTTGAAAACCAAAAACTTGGGCAAATCATGAGATGACTCATGGAATAAGTGTGTGCCATGCTGCGAACCACGGATGTGCTAGTGCAATTCTTCATCGTCTAAGGGTGCGTTTGGTTGTGTTTTTTTACTATGCTGCTTTTTTAAAGATGGATGTTTGATAAAATTTTTTGACATGTTTTTCTTTATAAATTCTACATGTCAAAGCTGCTTTTGACTGCTTTGTTAAAAGTTCAAACTCTTTATGGTAGAAAGCTCTTTGCCTAAAAGCACCTAAGCTTTTTCTGAAAGATTTCAATTCGACGTCATTACTCATGACTATCTAATATCTTGATCTTTGGCTTGGCATACTAAGTCCTCGTTGGCTAGATTTTCCTAATTTTGTCTTTTTGAGTGTAGTGCAATACTTGAAAGAGATATTCATTGACGATCTTAAGCTTCATGAGATCCTACAAGAGGAGAAATTTAGTCTCATCCCAGTGACTTTGGAGATGAAAAGGTCGAAGGATGCTATGAAATTTAAGAGTTTTGAGTTCCTTTACTTGTGAAAAGACCTTCATAAAGATAACTCACTCCCTTGCCTAAATGTTGTCAAATTCAATATGATGTTAAGAAGACGCATTGCACTAAGACCTTATGCACATGCATTTTCATAAAGAGAACTCACTCACTTTCATTGTCTTTGACTTCGACAGAGATTATGGCAGACACATTGCACACTTTGGGCAATTGATCATTTTGTGCGACTTCAAGGAGATGTCACACATTTTGACCTTGGTGTTTTGTCTGGGATAATCATGACCTCGCTCCAATGTGTTTCATCACATAAGTAGCATGTCTTTGATTTGTTCTTTGATGCAAAAGAAGAATGTTTGTTTTTCAATGTTGAAGACTTGTGCCCTCCCCAAGATTGTCATTGCCCAATGATTCAAATGGTGATGGAATTCTCATGTGGGTTCCACCAACACTCAATACTTGTGAATATTGAGTAAAAGTTGGTGCATCACTAAAAATCCTATTTCACTCTACCCTAATATTTTAGGCCATTGACAAAACTCCCTTGGAACATCCTTTCGTCCATCGGAGGGTTCTAAAGACAAGATTTCTTTGATGTCATTCTTTAAGGATCCTTTTTGTTAAAGTCTGAAGAACATCATGTTTGCCTCTAAATCCAAATCAATGAGCAGAGAGTTCCTTGAAAATAATCCCCTATGTCTCGATTGGTTGAGTTTTGCCACCATCGATGTCTATGCAAAAACACCACCATCATAGGTTCATTGAATCTTGTAGAAAGAATGTGACATTCATAATAATCTTGTCTTATAAGGTGATGTTCTAAGGCTCAAGGCACCTCCAAACATTCTAAAGGAAGCTTTCGATCTTTTGGTCAACCTATCATTTTTGTATGAACATGACTTTGGGCGTCGATGGTCGGCTATCATTTAGTTAATCATATTTTCATATCGTTTAAAGTTTTATTTTTCTGTAGTATCTTTTTGCCAAACTATTTTTTGTAGTTTGATCATAGTATGCATCATTCTATTAGGATATCTTCTTAATTCTTTCAAATTGTAATCTACCCGAGTTTCGTTATTTGGTTTTTGAAATCTTCGAAGGATAAGATAATCGAGCATGAGGAGAATACTACATCTGAATTAGAGTTGAAATCAAGTCAATTAGAGAAAATTATGGATGATCATTACTTTTTTCATACAATCATGAGAACAAGTTTCATAAATTATTTGAAGAACCATTACAAATATCTAAAGAGCCATGTTACTATCATAAAAATAAATTGATGTTACATGCTATTGAAGATTTCACGACTACTATCGAGATAGATGGATTTCCAATTTGATGATGTCACGCTTGTGAAGTCCCATTTCATAGTTGTGAGTGCGAAAAATGATTATGAAGCCGCTGAATATTACTAACATTGAAAGAAAGATCACGATAATGAGCAAGACAATGTGTTTTAATGAAGACGATATCACAACCATGAAAATGTTGTCATAGGCCATAACAATATGGAGCTAATTGAACAAAGTCTTGGTCATAGTCGTAACATGCTTGTTATGGGGCCATAAAATGTTGAATTTCGTAAAATCAGATATCTTAGTGATCTTATCTAACATTATCAATTGCTAAAATAAGAAGTTGAGATAATGTTGTTTCTGGTTGAAACCTTATTTGATTGATAATTTGAAAAGAAATATATAACTCCAAAACTCTTAAGATTCTAAGAAAGACCTGAACACACCTCCAAATCTATAAAATTGACCTCAAGAGATTCACTATTTGACATGCTTTAAGCCTAGAAAAGGACTCAATCCCACATCAAGAGAGATTCTTGCTTAGAGCTACGAAGGAGATCATCATCAAGCTATTATTAGTCCATAAATTATTTATTTTTTGCCTCTAGTTTATTTTGAAGGATGAATTCCTATTGTAATTTCATGTTCTCAACATTTTTATTGAATATTTTCAATGTAAGGAAAAAATTACGGAACACTTAGTTTTATTTGAATTTTTATCTTTTATTTATTTTCTTATGAACATGAATATTGTATTTAAGATTTTTATCGATTGATTGATTTTTTTTAGTAATTATAATCTTGTAGAGGAATAATTGATTGTTGATTCCATCGGTCTTTGAAAATGCTTCTAACTTTAAGTTGAAGCATCACACGTGATATCATAGTATAATCTTTTAGTGGACCTTCATGTTGGACGAACTTGCATGCTGACCGAGGGGCATGCACTTGATGATAGTGCAGTTGACAAAGAGGATGAAATCCCTTACATTAACAACTAGAAGTACCCAAAGTGGCTAACATTGAATTCATTGGCGAGGACAACTAACTCAGAGACGTTAGAGAGGAGGAGGAAGAGAAGGAGGAGTCACTACCAGCGGGGGGTCTTAAGGACAAGAAGGGAGGCAATCTTCATCCTCATCGAGCCAGTCGGCGATTACAGAGAAAAACAGAAGTAGAGTAGGAACCATAACAAATGTGACCATGGAGAAGAAATAAAGAAACGAGTTAAGGATTTGGGAGGATGACAACTAATTATTTTGCTTTATTGGACCCCCTCCCCCGTTGTCTTTATCTGTTTCCTTCTATTCTTTTTTTTTCTTAAGTTGTAGCTATTTTTTTTATTATTTCTCCACTAACTTGTTTGGATGGTGAATTTAACGATAACTAAATGGAAGAAACAAGAAAAACACCATTAATATTTTGATTGATATATTTATTTATATATGACAAAATTAATATTTTCTTAAATTAATATTAACAAATATGAGAAATCAACATAGTAATAAATAATTTAAAAGTAATGTAAATGTAATTGAATAAAAATGAGAATAATCTTAATATAAAATTTAATTAATGTTGATGATTCTTTGTATTTATTTATGTGCATGTTACTTTTTAATATTTCTAAGGGGAAAAAAGTAAGAACAATGAAGAGTATAATATCATTGCCTTGATATGTTGGAATATTGATTAAAACAAGCATTCCTTAGTGATGTTAACAATTATGATCTCACACAAATATAAGAAACCCTTTTCTTAATCATAACCATGTGATCAAGGATCTATTTTAACATAGAATATTTTAGATCATACCTGAGAAATTCGCATCCCAAAGAGATTGATCGAAACATACGCTGTCTTGATTACCCTCTGAGGATCACAAGTGTAATCCCTCTAACAGTATCCACACCAAGACTAAGATGTGTTGAATCTAAGATTTCGAGATTATTTTGATGATCACAAATTGATGATGAAGCTTAGTGATACTAATGATTTTCAATTTCATGTGTGAAGAAGACATGGTTTTTGCTTCAGTCTGTAATAGGTAGTCATCCAAAGGTTAAGGAAAGGACGACCTATGTACAAAGAATAGTAGAGAAAAATCCTAAGTATAGAGCGATCGTCTGTAGTATTTGAAGAGGTCGACCGAAGTAAGGAGCAGAGAGCTGAAGACATGAAGCTAATTACTGAACGATCGACCGAAGATGAAGAGTGGATGACCGAAGATAGACTTGAGCAAGAAAGGACGCCTGATGTGTACGTGTGAAGTCAGTGGGCGACCGAAGGTTCAAGGTCAACAGTACAACGAATGAAGGAACAGGCGCTCCAGAGTTCAATGGGCGCCCGATGAAAAGACATAGTAAAAATGTTTTATGGTGAAGGCAACTAAGGTCGTCCGAAGTATTCAGTGTGGAATCAATGGACGACCGACGTACTTCAGTGGAAGAGAAAATGTCATCCGAAGCATTCAATGTGGAATCAATGGACAACCAAAGAAGTGCATAAGAAGAAGTGAAGTCAAGATAGGTCGTCCAATGTATCTGTGTGAAATTAGTGGACGATCGAACCACTTCAGAAGAACAAGCAACGGTTCTCCGAACTCTTTAGTGTGGAGAAAGTGGACGACCAAAGAAGTTCAGAGAAAGAGAGAAGAGATCGTCAGGTGTAGCTGAGCAGAATTAGTGGACGTCCGAAGTGTGTCAGAAGAAAAGAAGAGGTCGTCCAAAGTACTCAGTGTGGAATGAGTGGGCGATCAAAGAAGCTATAGAAGACGAAAGGATGCTCGAAGTATTCAGCACTGATTCAGCGGGTGGCCGAAGCAAGTCAGATGAAGAAAGGACGCTCAAAGTATTCAACACTGATTCAATAGGCGGTCGAAGCAAGTCAGACGAAGAAGTGAATGTCGTCCAAAGTAATCAGTATGGATATAGTGGACGACCAAAGGAGCTCAGAAGAAAAGAAGTGGTCATCCGATGGATTCATGGAGAATCAGTGGACAACCAAAGGAGCTCAGAATAAAAAGAAGTGGTCGCCCGATGGATTCATGGAGAATCAGTGGACGACCAAAGGTGTTAAGAAGAAAAGAAGTGGTCGCTCAATGTATTCATGGAAAATCAACAGACAACCCAAGTAAGCTTGAAGGAAATCGACAAAGGCAAGTTAGGTCATCCGAAGTTTCCGAGGGTAGTTAGCGGGCGACTGGTGTAGAGGATATCAACCGAAGCCAGGAGCTAAGCATCAGTTGTCCGAAGTTTGTGAGCAACATTGATGGATGATCGAAGAATGGTTGAAGAAAAATGTTCAAGTCAAGAAAGATCGTCTGAAGGATTCATGTACAATAAGTGGGTGATCGAAGGAGCTTGACGTAGAAACTTGAAAGAAGCAAAGGTCGACCGATGTGTTTAGTGAGAAGCAATGGACGACCTATGAAAGCTAAGCTGATGAACTAAGGCTGAAGCCCGTGACTTCGGACGTCCGATGGAGAACAATGCACGACTGAAGATTGAATTCACCAGAGCAGAGGTCGCCCGAAGAGAAGAAGCAGTCGACCGAGGAGTAGGTGAAAGGGACAATACTTTCTTTAACGGCTAGTTATTGTGAGAGAGTGATGAGATTGTCTTATAAAGGTATAAAGCTAAGTCCCAGAGTCTGGGAACTAACTTTGGCAAATTGATTTTTGAGAACTTGTGAGCTTAAGAGAAAACCTTAGTTCCTCCTTCTAAGAGCATTCTTGTGAGAATCTAGAATAGAAGGGAGTTGATTGACTGTTCAAGTGTTGAGCTCAATATTGTAAGAGGTTTTGTCCTTGTCCTCGAAAGCAAGAAAGGAGAAGAAAGTTGTAAGGGAACCTTCATCCATGAAGAAGGAAAGCTATTTATCTCCGGTGGTCTCGAGTTCGAGAAAACTGGAGCGGGATGTAGGGCAAGAGTTTCGGTTGAACCTCGTCAATAAATTTGTTTTGTTTGTTTCCGTCTTTGCACTTAGTTTTACTTGCTATTATTATGTGTTTGCTTTCACTACAATAATACAGTTTAGAGCACAAAATTTTAATACACCAATTCACCCACCCCCCCTCTTGGTGTCATTTGGTTCCTACAAGATGAATCTTGCACTCAGGGAGAGATGACCCTTATCAGGGATTGGCATAATTCTCAAGAGAAAATTCACATATTTATACAGAGGTAGTTGTAACCAACTCAACTTTTTGCTCTCTTTTAACGGTCATGATCAAATCATATCTTGGATCAACTATTGACCATCCGATTAATCATTAATCATGATAATTAGAGTTAGGACATTCTTATTTACCAACAAGTCCCACTTGCATTAACTCAATTTATCATATCTTATGGATTAATATTTATTCAATTCTGATGTGCAATGTGATGAGATTAGGCATGTGTTAGGCACCTAAAATATCTCATCAAATATTTAAATCTATTATTCAAAATTAATCTTTTATGTCTTATTAGTGTGTGAACCATTATGTTCACATCACTACAACCATAAGAGCTATACATTCCATATATCAACTACACAATTAACAATAGTACCATCTATTGATGTTCTCAACCTATTGTTAGCCTCTTATAAACCAAGAGTGACATCTAGCAATATATCATGACCCCCGTATTGATCTGAAAATCGATGAACCTTTGAAATAATTTTCATATGCATATAATCATTCTACAATTTCTATGTCCAAATCGAGACAAATAGGACATGGTGAAATATTAGATCCCTAATCTCGATGTTAATCAATTTGACTAATAAGGACATGATAGGATAGATAACTCATTCTTTTCATGTTGTGGTGATGCGAAGCGTGCGTTAAGATAGAAAATGACTTTGGGCTTGAAACACGGATAGGGCGTAAAAATAGGGCCAATCTCAGTAAATTCGTCCTCATTTCAAATCTTAAAATTTAGAAAACCTAGCACACTTCTCTTGCCACAAGTATACAACAATCGTTGAGTACTTAAGTTACCGATCCATAGGAAAAACTTTGTTTTCGTACTTTTGTTCCCACTTTTCCTCAATCAGGCCCAGATCAGGGCTTGCTATCTGAGATTCAAGTCTGGTCAAAAGGGAGTGAGGAATAATGAATTAAAAATAAAAATAAGTTTTTCAGAATTTAAAAGAGAAATTGAGAAAATTAAAAGAGATAAATTTACTTATGGGAGGACACCAGAACTTCGGATTCACCTCTGAATCCAACCTATCCGCTTTTTTACGTGAATACCTAAAATGTAGCCAATGCCCTTGCAAACGCGGGTCAATGCAATCCCGCTCTCGCAATGACCGCTCTACCCTTCACCTTCTTATTCTCATGTTGAAGGCTCAAGGCTTGACCAAGCGCAATTTGGCTATAATGTTCCTTTATCGAGGAGAGTTTACCATCTTGATTCCCGATAAAAGAATTTAACCTTGACACCCAAGTTTTGGAGGGGTACCACCTCTCAGTGCGCACTAACCTCTTTTTCTAGGGGAATATAAGGGCATAGTTAGAGTACTCTATTATGTTGGAGTAACCCCACTCTCGTGGCTGATACCTAATCAGCAAGTCCCCACTCTCGTGACGAATTCTTGAGATCCCGATTTAGAGATTAGTTCCCCAAATCAATAGCAAGCCCCTCTCGGGGTCAAGGTCACAACTATAACTTGGTTCCCCTCCCTTTCCAAGTCCATAAATCGATTCAAGACTTTGTAGCTGCTCACTCCAAGTTAGACTTCGTGGGAAGGGGCCGACTCTCACCTAACCCCTTTCCAGAAGGAAAGCCCTGGATCAAGATTCCTCCAAACTTCATCACTAGCCTCTCGGCTCATTTTGTGAAGGTGAAAACACTATAAGGCTCTTACGAACAATGTGCACTTGGGAGAAATCAGACGAACTAGCAAGAAAATCACAAGAACACAAAAACATCATTCATAATCTAGGACGCCATATCAAGTAGGCTATTATCATGAAAACAAAAGAGTCAAATGGAATAGATTAAAAACAAAGGATTCCTCGAGATCCCGACAATAGAAGTTTAGTCGGACATCCTCGCGTCAAAATACATAAGTTCAGAATATAACGTGATCAACATTGTTTCTTTCCGGAAAATAAAAATAAGCGCAAAAACAAAAGAAACTATCTCCAACATCGTCCTCCTCCTTCTTCGTTCGGTGCTCTTCTCCTTTTAAACTCCTCTCCTCCCTTGCGCTCCAAATCAGCTAATAGAATTATCTCCTCTGATTTGTTGGGTTGTTGCGACAGGTGATATCTACAGGATCTCCAAAAAATCTTAGCAAATCCTAACTGCACAAGACAAGAAGGATATCCGTGATTTTTCTATAATCGCATGTTTGAATATAGCGCACAAAATAGGAAATATAAGTATGATTCCTCTCAAAACATTGCCAAAGTATCAGAATTCAAATATCGATATGTTAGATCTTTTAAATATGGAAATGAATATATATCGAGCAAAATTTGTTTCCAACAATAGATATGTGGACTTGCTTTTGGGGGATTGGGCTTGCCTTTTAGGTATAGATTTTCTTGTCATCATGTGGCCACAAACTTCGCATCATTCTTTATCGGTCATTGAGGACATCCCTCCAATAGGAGTCGTAGATCTCTTATTGAACACTCACATGCCTTCACATGCTTCTAATGTCACCAATAAACATACTAATAATCCAAAAATTATTTTGAATATTATCAAATGAACATCATTAACATGCAAGATATCAATGGTGTCTCAGGTCAAAGGATCATGTAGTCATTCCATTTGAAAAATCTTGCTAATAGTCCATCCATCAAAATTCTCATGTGGGTCAATTTAGTGAACTTGTTCTCCAACAAGCACCTGTATATTTATCTTAATGCATAATGAGGAGTAGCATTTTCAATCATTGACTGATAAAATACACAATCACCTAACTAGATTGATAATGCCATATCATCAATTCTTCAGGTGATGAACATATTTTGAAGTGGACATCACGAACCTCATATTATGATCACATCATATCGTGTGTCACAACTAGACTTTATGTGCAATGTCCTAAATCATATTTAAGATATACGAAGGGAACATGTCGAGAATATTATAAATAAGCATGATTAAATAATATTTATTAGATAAGATTGTGTTTAAGGCACAATCAACATTAAACCAAAATCCACTTGCCCTAAACTCAATTTGTGACAAATATCAAAATCACTCAAGATGCATATTGGATATAGATACAAATAACGATTTGGACAATGGGTCCGCTAAACTATTCAATGTACTAAGCTTTTGGATACTTATGATTGATACTCTTGGTAACCATTAACTAAACACTCTTTGCAATGGATGTGTTTATACTTCTGATGAGTCCTCAGCTCAATGATTTATACTACTACTCTACAATAAAGCAATATCAATCATTAGCTCAAAAATAAACTTTTATATCCATATAATTTACTTTGCAGCATCTGATGCAACAACCTCCATTCAGAGTAAATATATACCTCAAGTTACATTCTCGATTGTCAACATCTAACATGAAGTTTATGTTCTCCATAAAGTAAGATATAATATTTTTCCTTCTTAAGTACATAAGGATATTCTTAACATTAATCGAATGTTCTAAACATGAAATCGATTGATATCTACTAGCTATTTTAATAGCATAACTAGTATCAAGTTTTTGTACATATCTCTGCATACATATTATGCTTTCTATGGCTGAAGCATATGAAACTCTTTCCATTTACTTTCTTTTTTCATTGTTATGAGGTGCCATATTTTCCAAGAGATATATCCCATGTCCAAATGGTAATAGTTCTTTTGAATGTACATGGATTGAGAAAAAAAAACTATTCTTCTTCTTGATCTATTTATATAGATCTTTATGTCAAGAATATAGGTAGTTTCTCTCAAATCCTTCGTGGAAAACATATTGAATAACTAAATTTTGACTGGAGTAGTTCTACATCATTTCTAATGACTAGAATATTATCAACATATATTACAAAAAATATTATATTATTCTCACTAACCCTTTGTACATACATAATTCATAAAAGTATGATATTAGTGGGAAGAGGGATATTTTTAGGTATTATCATATTTGACTTGTGGACATTGAATTTCTTCAAATTCAATATTGCTCTCACTATTCTCTTATAGTACTAATACTCGCTCAAGGAAAGGGGCATGGCATGACACAATAACTCTTTATTGGCCTGGTATATCAAAATAATATCCTAAACTAGCTTTAGGATATACCACAAAATTTTTTTAGCTCTATTCTCCAACTTGTTTGCTCTAACTTTCCTTTTTGAAAGGCAGACAACTTCAAATGTTAACTTGCTTAAAATTGACTTTTTTTTTGTACCACATCTCATATAGTGTTTTCGTAACAACTTTGAAGAACATTCTCTTTAACAAGTAAATAGTAGTTTCTAAAGCACAACCTCAAAAAAGAAATTGAAATGTTAGTGTATGACATCATTGATCTAATCACAATATGGTTAAGTCATTTCTCTCACCTGCGCTTATTAGTATCTTCAACCATCAGAATTATTTGACGTTTCTAGATAATATAGACCATGAAATGATGTGCCTCTAGCAAATGTCTCACCATTCAAATAAATCTTACAACAATCTTTATTGAAAACAAATTCATAATTTGTTATTATTGAATCAGAATTGAAATATGATTCTTGACAATATTCCAAACATTACAAGCAATCTATTAATTCTAGAATTCTACTAATTAAGTATAAAAAAATCCAATAGATTCAGCATCTGATGATGAACCATTCGTAGCAGATAGTTGAATTTGTCCTTTGTGCAGTGATCTAGCTCTCTGCAACTCCTGCAACATATTGCACACATGAGATGCATAGCTAGAAAGTTTCGTCCAAATAATAGAACAAGAAAGAATCAATCAAATTGATTTTTACTAATAAGAATTTTGAACATACATTTGTCCTTATTTGCAGGAAGTGTATCAAGGTACTCCTTGCAATTTCGTTTCCAATGTCTCTCTTTCTTACAGAAGTGACAACTCACTCCTCCTTTGAAGCTTGGTTTATCTTTCATGTCGACCCCACCACTGGGCTTGAAGGTTTTATCCTTCACACCTTTGCCTCCCTTTTTTTCTTTTATTTTGGGAGAACTTTTTTATTCAAGAAGTAAAAATAGCTAACATCACCTCTGACGAACTTGAAGAATTTTTCTTCATGTCATCTTCTGTTACTTTTAGCATATGAAGTAGCTCATGTACATCTGGTTCTTTCTTTTGCATATGATATAATTCATTATGAATTGACCATATGAGGGTGGTAAGGAGGAAGGAATTAAGTCAATACTTAATGTCTTTCCAATTGTGACATCAAGCTCGGTCAACTCATTGATGATATTGATCATCTGTAGTACATAATCATTCACAGAGCCTCCTTCAAGCAGTTCTGTAGAGAACAATTCTCTTGAAATTCTGAATCTTCTAACATGAGATTTCTCACCATAGCATTCTTGTAGTTTATTGATCATGCCAACATCATGATTAGCATTTTCATACTGATCTTGAAGTGCACCACACATGGAAGCAAGGATAAGACATTTGACATCGTCATCTTTTTCAAGCTATTTGTCTTCATCCTCGATATCCCTTTTGGTGTCTTTATCACGATTTACTTTGGTTCGACATTCCTTGATCACATCAAAGCATTTGAGACCTCTAAGATAGATCTTGAGGTTTCTCAACCAATCTTGAAAATTTGGTCTAATCAATTTGTGTTGGTCCATAATCTTGGTGATATTTTGAGATAAAGCATACATTTTGATCTAATAAAATAAAATAACATCATGTTAAAAATTTATCATGCTTATTTAAGTACCATTAAATTTGGACTTTTGTTTAATGGTAGCTCTCACTAGTCACTGTGAATTCCCATACACAAGGAAGAAAAAGCTATTCTTTCTTCTCTAATGAGAATTGAGATTCCTATAAATGATTCATCACACCCTAACGAGATCTAAGTGAAATAATTCATAAGGTAGGGGAACCATTCCTTTCCAATTCTAACCATTAGGATTCTCAATCATACTTTAGTCTCCAACTTGTATTCTGCACCCTAACAAGATATAAGAATACAAGTTGTCTAAGCTGACCATCGATCTAATGAATATGAAATACAAATCATATTAACCCCCAATAATATGGGCAAAGTCAATATGATGTTTCATTTTATTACATCAAATATTTTAACTATTTTCCAAATTATTTCTCATAAGAACTATTCTCCAATAATATGGACAAAAATAATCACATGTGAGCCATAATTCTACTAATTTCTATTGATGGAAGACTACGTTTGAGATTCACAACCTCGCCCGTTATACATTTAGTATTTGAAAAAAATATAAGCTTAATTTTCTAAATTTAATCCATCAATCTAACGAATATGAAATACAAATCATATTAACCCCCAAAAATATGGGCAAAGTTAATATCATATTTTATTTCATTTACATCATTTTTTTTAAAAAAAACTTTAAACTATTTCTCACAATGACTATGCTCCAATAATATGAACAGAAATAATCACATGTGATCCATAGTTATACTAATTCCTATTGATGGAGTTTTGAGGTTCATAACCTTGCCCATTATAATCTAATCTTGACACATCAATCTAATGAATATGAAATACAAATTATATTAACCCCCAATAATATAGGCAAAGTTAATATAATGCTTCATTTCATTTACATCAAATGTTTTAAGAAATTTTCAAACTATTTCTTACAAGAACTATTCTCCAATAATATGGACAAAAACAATCACATGTCATCCATAGTTCTACTAATTCCTATTGATATAAAATTAGATTTGAGGTTCATAACCTCAACCGTTATAAGTTTATTATTTCAAGGAATTTATTGGACTCATCAACTAATTATGCTAATTTTACACTAAGCATCATATGCAATTATAAATTGTAAAACTAAAGAACAAAAAATATTGATATTTGAATTTGGGACAAATATCAATTTCATCATATGATTATTGCATGATTATAATAATTCTGATGTGACTATTTGACACATAATAAATAAAGTTTATCATGTAAAATATCACAAAATCAAATGATGATCATATACTAAGTATGCTAATTTTACACTAAACATTATATGCAATTAAAAGATGTAAAATTAAAGCGTAAAAAAACAAATATTGATATTCTAACTTGGAACAAATATCGATTTCATGATATGATTATTGCAAGAATTATTACTATTAATAATTCTAGTGTGACTGTTTTACACATAACAAATTTATAATATAAAATATCACAATATCAAATAATGATTCCAACTATTTAAAATCAATATTTTATGAACAATTAATTTTAAACACCTTTAAAAATATAATTATTCAATATTTAATCTCTAGTAAATTTTAAACTATTTAAAAATCATCAAGAGATTTCAGGTAATTTATTAGAAAAAAATTATTTCGGACATTCCAAAATTATTGAATGATGATTGAGCCAATTGATAAATTAAAAAAAATATAGACCTGCAACAATTGGCAGTTTGGGTCCAAGGCCCATTCTAAATGGGCCTACAATTTTTTTATTTTACTTTGGGTTTGGTTTGGTCAAACCGAACCAAAAGGTTCAGTCGGACCGATCCCAGCTCTACCAAACTGGCTAGGGCGCCAGTTTGGCGGTGCTCGCTTCTACGCGCGGCAGCGTTCTCCATGGCGGTGAGCGTCGACGCTCCTGAGCACGCCGTGGTTCACCAGGGCGGCGAACGTCGACGCTCTTGAGTGCGCCATTGTTCGCTTGGGCGTGAGGCGGGAACCACCCCCACATCGCATGGCCTGTGCGGCATTCCCGGCGCGACTTGCGCGCAATCTCGCCGTGCACGTGCACAGTGACCATCGCCGCGTAGGTTGCGGACAACGTCGCCTGCATGGGTCGTGTACGTGCACGACGACCATCGCCCGGACGTCCCAGACATTCTTCGCTTATTTTCAAGTCATGGGATGTCCGAGACATTCTTCCCCATCTATGTCAATGATGTCCTCGATGCCATTGCTCATGGCTATATGAAATCTTGATCTTCACTTCACTACTACATCCTCAACAATGATATTTTCTCAGCTTCACCTTTCTTGAGTGTTGCACAATACCAAGATAATGAAAGATAAGTCATTACACTTGAAGAGGTATTCAACTTGATGACTTTTTGATACCATGGAGTAGAACATTAGTGTGATGAAGGGTCTGAGGAAGCTTCAAGATATATGTTGTCTCGCCACCTTCTTTAGGAGTTGGAATGGGCCTTAGAAGCAGCGGTGCATCCATAAAGCTGAAGCACTTTAACATAGACCAAGTCACCCATGTACTCAATGATTCGATGTTGTATATTCTTCCACCTATTGCATTGGTCCTTGTCGTAGACATTTGGCAAGGACCTCATAGGTATCAAGTCAAATAGAGGGTGTGATGAAAGGCATGCCACCACGAGATGTGAGTTTGACTCATTCTCTCTTTTTCACGGACGGAGTTGTGGCACGAGGCTCATCGTGTGTTTCTTAAATCCTAAGACCACCTTGCTCTTAATGATCCTTCATGGCCGACTTCGACGAGAGAGGATTTGTACTCCTTTTTGTAGTATTTGTGACTTAATCCATAAAAGACTACATATGTTAATGTCATATTATATGATTAATGTGTTACGATAAAAACTTGAACTTTAATTGTTGGAGCAAAAAAATGATGAAATTTCGTGTAAGGTGTGAAAATGTGATTTTTTGGAAATAATAGAATTGATAAATATAAAGAATATGTGATTGTTCTCATACGTTAAGGTATACTAAATGTGATTTTAATAAATTTTATGAGAAGTTTTAGTAAGGTAACTAAAGGTGCAAAAATGAAAATTTTGAAAACTATCATTTTTGTTCTTCACTCAAAATTTAGATTTTTAACCTTTGAGAATCTCATTTTCTAAATATTTTATTTGGACAAAAATGTGGGCAGTTTCTTATTTAAATTTGTCTTATATAAATAAATTAATTAAGTGGAAATAGGAAAGTATCACGCCATTCACTTAAATGATATTGCATGTACCTAAACAATACCATTTTCGAGGGCAATTATAAGAGCCATGTTATATTGACCTTAGGTTGGTAAGATAGATGGCTAATTATCATATTTTTCCAACGTGACATGTGCAAAAATGAAAATAACTTGGAGAACATGTGGGATCTTTAGGACTCTCATCAAGGTAAGTAGTTAACTCTTCTATGAATTAATTCCTCTATATTTTTTTTACTAAACATGGGTTATTCTGGTCATGATTTACTCTCATGTGCTATCAATCTCTACTACTTGTGGAGCACATCAAAATCAAGTTACCTATTGTGTCGAACAGAACCTAGTTGAAATGAATCTTGTGACATAAACTTCATATAAACTCTTTATTACCTTAAGCTCATTCAAAACAAATAGGTAACTCCTAGTGTTATATATTTTTTAAGACTATTTTCCAAAAGATTTAGAATTATATTAATCATATTTTTATCTGAGAAATTATGAGTGAATGATTGGACCCACTCTTGCCTTTTTGTGTGATGATTAATCTGAATTGTAGATTCTAGCAAGTATAGTTCGAACAATACATGATATTTTTGTATCACAAAATTGAAACTATATCTTAAGTTCCAGTTGGAATTACATTCATAGGTTAATCATATTGAAAGATATGATTTTTGCATTGTATATTACATAGTTTGACAAGATGCATAGATGAAACAAAATATAGGTAGATCTTTGATTTTTCTGAGACTACAAAAAATATTTCTAAATTCATGTGGTTTCAATCTTAAAAATCTGTTTGATTATCATCATTTTTTTATTAATTATCAATTTTACATTCATCGTCACTTGATCTTTCAAAATACAGATATGGAACAAAATAATGTCATGTCCTTGAATTTTCTATTGACATTCTAGAATAATATATTTCTATGGATTCAACCTCAAAGAGTCTTCTTTTTGGTAAAATTTATAGTATTTGAATATGTTATGTTTTTTTTTTATTTTTATGAATTTTAGAACTAGCTTCATCAATCTTCCATGTACAAAACTAAAATAAAATTGATGTTGTGAAGTGCACAAATGGAATTATCATTTATGCAACTATGCTTCTATATACATAGCAATTGTTGATGGACAATTGTATATGAATTCATCCAATGAGTTAATTAATAATAATTCAATCTTAGATTATATGTTGTATGATGGTACGGATATATAATAAGATCATACATAGTATTTTCTCTATCGGGATATGTTTTCTGCAAAGATAATATGAAATTCTTTGAAAAATAAATGATATGACAACCTAAGAAAAAAAATATATTTCTCGAAAGGGATGATATGATATCTTAAGGGGTGATATGATACATCTAACTAGTTGATGATATGACATGTGCATTATGCATATATGATTGCACAATTGCATTAAATATTATATCTATAGACATTTGATATGTTGATGGTGACACATATTTTAGCTTATCTATGGAACATAGCATATGATAATTGATTATATTTTTTTCTCAAATGCAATAAGTGATAACACATTGATTATGAGTTTTTGACTTATTGAGTTGTGTTTTGCTCAAAATGTGTTTTTAACCTTTTTCATATCAGTAGACTAGCTTATTGTCATGGTTGGTGATCTTTTATCAAGATTCAAGCACTTTTGGATGAGGTATACATGAGACTTAGGACTCTCTTTTGATTATTTTGTGAGGATATATGTATCATCTTGATGTATAATTTGTATAAAGATGTTATATGAAGGACTCTTTAAGGATTTTGTATGATGTATAAGTATGAAATAGTGTATACTTGATCTTAAGATAAATATAAAGTGTTTATATGATATGGTCACTCTTTTTATAATATCAATGTGTCATATCAAATGAACTATAACACGCTTCCGAGATATTATATTTAATCAATCGTAGTGTGCCACAGATCAAGACTAGCTTATTCCCGTGCTTGGTGAGTTTTTATCAAGGTTCAAACACTTTTGGATGAGGTGTAGATGAGACTTAGAACTTTCTTTTGATCATTTTGTGAGGATATATGTATCATATTGATGTATAATTTGTGTAAATATGTTAAATACTAAGGACTTTTTATGATGTATAAGTATGAAATATGGTTTAATTGCTCTTAGATCAATATAAAGTGCTTACATGTTATGGTCACTTTTTTGATAATATCGATGTGTAATATCAAATGAATTATAATATGTTTCCACAATATTATATATTTAATCAACCATAACATTTTGGAGCTTACAGATCAAATCAAGGTTGAACTCAGATCATGCCACCTTTAGCAAGTTTCATAGAGGAGAGCACCATGTACATCTTGCTCATTCCCAATTATATAGGACTATGCATGTGCTTTTAGGGTTACACATCATCAGAGAGTTTGTTAGTGACTCAATATTTCCAGCTAGATATTCGAAGAAGTTAATTCCCATCACTAAGTTGTGGTCATCCTCACCGAGATGCTTATTAGGTCGACAAACCTCAACTATTTGACAAGGTGCACAAGGGTGCCTTGGGTGATACTAGTTATAGGTAGCTCATGGAAGTTCACTAGCCTTAGGCATCATTAGAACTGATAAGAGGAGAACTTTAGTCCCTTCATGTTAACTTTGGAGACGAAAAGGTCGAATGTCCCTACGTCAATGAGGCCTTTGAGTTCCTTACTTGCACAAAGACCTTCTTGAAGAGTACTCTACCTTGCTCAATCTTGTTGAACTATAGACTTTAGGTAGAATAATTTTTTAGCTTATATAATCAACAAAGTTTATGTACTAAACAAATATAGTTATAAAATAACTAATATATTATTAACACCAAATAAATCTCATTATTAAGCATAAAAAATATATAAGTATTACTATTTCAATGCACCAACTATTTTATGTGAACTTCATTTTTATATAGTTAAATAGTTCAATTTTAAAATTTTATTATATAAAATGAGAAGCCATGTAGACTCATGTAGATTTGTATAGATTCACATGAGTATTATAACTATAATTTGAGAGTTTATGTATATAAGATTATAGGCTGATTTAATTTGTTTTGTTGATCAAAACTCATGAGTTTAAGAGTTGATTTGAGAGTTTAACAAGCTTGCCCTTTCCTGAATATAGTCAAATTTGATGTGATGTGAAGGAGATACACACTGCGCCTAAAACCTTAGGCACATGCATTTTCTCCTTTGAGTACTCCTCGTCCTTGTCTTTGGCTTCATAAGAGAATGTGACAACCATCATTCCGCACTTTGGTCAATTGACTACTTAATGCGACTTCAAGCATATGTCACCACCCTTAGACTTTGATATTTTGTTTGGGATAGTCATGACCCTGGTGCATTCATCACATATATATGTAACATGACTTTGATTTATTTTTTGACGCAAAAGAAGATGTCCATTATTGTTGTTTTTTAACATTGAAGGCTTGGGCCCTTCCCAACATTGTCATTGCCCGATGGTTCATATGGTGATGAGATTTTCTATTCAAGTTCCACCAAGTATTTAGTAGCTGCAAGTATTGAGTAGAGATTGGTGATTCAATGATGACCCAATTTCATTGGAACCGAGATTTTAGGCCATTGACAAAACTAACTTGCAATATCTTTTATCTATGGTAGGGTTATAAAGATTGGAAATTGTTGTTTTTTTGACATGATCCTTCAAGGATCCTTTATGTTGGAGGTGATAGAGCACCGTGTTTTCCTCAAGTCCAAGTCGATGGAGCAAAAGTATGCATTCACCTCATTGTGAAACTCCTCGTGCATCTCAATTGGTTGAAATTCACCACTGATATCTTTGTAGAAACAACACCACCTTAGTATCATTATATATTGTAGAAAGAATGAAGCATTCATAAATATTTTTTATTCTAAGACAGACACTCTAGGCATCGGGGTACCTCCAAACATTCAAAAGGAGTTTTTGCACTTCCTGGTCGACTCTCATCTTTGTATGAATGTCACCTTAGAACGCCAAGTTGTCATCAATCTTTGAATTAATAGTATTTTTCATAGCATTTGTACTTTATTTTATTTTTTGCAATATGAGCAAAGCATGCATCATCTTGTTAGGATATTTCCTTAAATTCTTTCTATTGAAAATTACGCAAGTTCTCATTATTTGTTTTTACAAAACATGTAAAGGATATGTCAATGAAGCATAAGGAGAATACTACATCTAAATTGGAGTCAGAATCAATTCAATTAGAGAGAATTATGGATCATTGTCCTTACTGTGTTCTTACAATCATGAGCTCGAGTTTCACATATTATTTGAAGGACCATTACGAGTTATGAAGAGCCATGTTATAGTGGTAATGGACTGATGTCATTAATAACATTGATGGTTTCACGATTGTTGTCGAGATGGACAAATTTCCAATTAAAGATGTCACACCTATGAACCACTAACTCACAATAATTAGCATGATGAATGATTACAAAGCCACTGAAGATTACAACGATTGAAAGAAATGTTATGATTGTCTCAAGACAATGTATCTTAATGAAGATGAAACCACGATCGTGAAAATATTGTTACTAGTCATAGCAATCTAGAGCTAATTTAACGAATTCTCAATCATAACATGCTTGTTATGGTTCGTGAATGTTAAATTTTGTAAAATAATATATCATCATGATCTTATCAAACATCATCAAGCTTTGAAACAAAATATGGATAAGATTGTTTTGTGTTCAAACATTATCTAGTTGACAGTTTGAAATAAAAAAATAACTCCAAAACTTTTAAGATCCCAGGAAAGACTTGGGCACACCTCAAAATATATAAATAGGCACCAATGAATTCATTACTTTCATGATTCAAGCTATATTATGAAAATTCAAAAGAGATTTCTGGGCAGAGCTTATTGAGGAGATCATCATATAGGTGTTCATAATCAATAGCTCAAAAACTAGTTTTAATTTGAAAATGTACGATTTTACGTTCCGAGATCCAAAATCAAGTTAACATATATGAAATTGTAAGTGTGGCTAAACTCGGACTTGAATGCATTTCAATTCGGTAAATAGGATGGAAACATTCAATCGGATGGGTGAAGTAATAAACCAAGAGACTTTGTGAAAGATATGTGCTAATGGGTATTTTGCAAGGGGTATTGTCATTTCCTGAGTTTCGAACCTCACTTCATATAGTATTAACTTGGTTTTTACTTACATTTTGTTGTTTCTTTTCCTTTTGGTTTGTTTTGTTTTGCTTATTTATGTTTCAACCAATACTTTTTATATTCTTACTAATTTTTTTTGGGTTAAAATTACATCAAATATTTTAAATCAAGATAGTATAATAACTGTAAATATGATAGAAAACAAATATGTTAAAATAATAACATTAGATTTCCAATATAAATTTTGTTACTATTTCATTCTTTGGAACATAATACTTAATAAAAATGAACTACTTAGCATGACGAACAAATATATTGTAAGAATATAATATTTATTATGATATGATGGTTATGGTGGTTATGACTAAAAAATAATACTACTTAAAAGCTAAAAAGTATGTCAATATACTAATTATTTAATACATATAGCACATAAAGTTTATGATTTTAAATATATCAAACTTTGAATGAACTATATATATGTTAGAACTTGACAATGTTAGAATGCATTGCGATTGGACTTTATATATTTTTTCTATTTTTTTATTTTTGTTTTTTATTTACTGATTATTTATTTGAAATTTGTAGATATTTATCAATATAATTGGTATGATATTTGAATTTATTATTATTAATTAATGTCATATCTAAACACTATGTATTTACATATTGAGTTTTGATACAAATTTATCCTCCTAAATCGAGAATAGGTTGAAACTCGAAATTGACAACTCTAATCCATATTTTTTTCTATTTTTCATCTCTAGTTTATTTTGATTGATGAACTCTTGTTGAACATGAATATAATCTTGTTTATTTTTCATCTTTGAGGAAAAAACTTATGGAATCTTTGTTTCTAATTTGAATCTTAGCCTTTGATTCATTTTCTTATGAACATGAATATTGTGTCTAATGGTTTTTATTGATTGATTGAATTCTCTAGTTCATTATCGTCTTGTAGAGGATTGGTTAGATTTCGTTGGTCTTTGAAAATGATGCTTAATTTTAAGTTGAAAGCATTAAATGTCATATCCTAGTGTCACCGTGTAGAGGAATGCCACAAATGTGTCTATTGGTTGTATGATATGAGTGATCAATAATATAAGAGATGCAATTTCATTCTTGATTTCTAGTAGATAAGTTAGTTTCTTGTAAAGGAATAATCTAGTATTTCTATAATAAGATAGTTGATTCATCCTATAGAAATTCATATATTAGGTAGATCATAATCCATCTTAGAAATTTGATCTTGTCCTTATTTATTGATTCAATTGACCTTAGTGGTGAAACAAAATTTATATCCACATCTTATTCATTGCTTGTCATAAAAAAGTGACTGTATATTTTATTTTGTTTTTTTTATTGTTTTAATTGATTAATAGTTCACCCATGAGATCTCCTATCAGTTTATGAGGTTTGATAATTACTTGATATTATTCCTTAGGGTATCAACAACTCATATTCATTCTCTATTACTTTGTATGATCAATGCAGTTGCTAGAGATATTTTTTTGATAATTATTCAATGCATTAGGAACCCAGTACAAAAGTATTTGAAAAAGGAAAGTACATAAAAATTAAGGCAATTTACACACATCACAAGACTACTCATGATATGAGTGGGCACCATGTAGCGCATGGCAAGCTCAACGCGCTTGTGACACTAACTTATCTGGAAATGGAAACAACTATACAACTTTTATTGAAGCATACTTTGGTTGGGTTGGGTCTCGTGATGCATCATAGAATCCACCAAGCTATGAACCATCATGTTCATTCAAATGAGTTAAAAAAAATCATTCAAGGCCGCACTATTCACAATGGAGGCAATTGGAGGATAGATTGTATATATATAACACTAATCATGCGATCAAAGGGAATTCAATGTTAACAGGGATACAAGGAGCCAATAAGAACTATGTAGGTTAATTGATATCAAGCGTTATATCTAACATTGGCCGTGCAATTATTATGATGGAATTAGGGCGAAAGCTTTCCACCTTGCTTGTAGGAAAGAATTAGTCAAATTAATTCTTGAGGGTGTTTCTTTGAAAATGATAGGAATCTTAGTCCAAAATGTGGATGTTGTGGACATCATGCGAGAAAAAAATTATAGAAAGGAACACACGAGATTTATAATGTTCACTCTTAACTAGGCTACATTTTTTGATAACCATGAAGTTTTACTCAAATTTGAAGAATTAAAGATCCCCTTGTAGGGATGGTCAACATAGATTATTTAGATCTTCTCTCATGCTCATCGGTAGGTAGACAACAAAAGATTGCCTAAATGAGGTACAAGTAAGGATTATAGATGATAATATTAAAAGTAGATACTTAGAAATTGACAAATATAACTATTCATATTTTGCTGATAAGCATGACCCTCATGGTTCATTCACTTGCAAATTCAAATTGACATGATTCATGTGAACTTCTTGCCCATAGATTTGGGTAGGCGACCTTGTCCACTGGTAGATTTTGGAGGAACAAAACATCTCTATTCTGCTTACGTATTTGGGTGTAAGTTAATGTGGTATGCCCTAAACCCAATCTAATAAGTATAACCATGTTGTCATTTATAAAGCAATGCCATATTCTGGTTGCTAATATGTTACAATATAATAATGTGCAAATGATCTACTTTATATAATATAGTCATTGGAGTTGATTTATTAATAAATAATGTATGTTGTAAGTGGCTAAAAACACTAATTTTACACCTTCATCTTTCAACCTTTTTGTCTTAATCCTTATGTGTTTTAACCACTTCTCATCACCTTTTGACCAAATTGCATAATTTTATAATTGCATGTCATGATTTTCTATTTTATTGCAATTCAATTTTAAATGAAGATATGATGCATATTTGATCATTTTGTATGGAATTTGACAATTGATCAATTGGCCACCACCTTTTAATATTGTGCCACCACCTTGGTGAAGAAGTAAAGGAGCAAATCTGATTTGTAGGGAAAGGATTTGAATTTGAAATTACTAACATATTTGGAAAGGAATCAAAAGAAAAAAATCAAGTGATAGAGTTTGACTCCAACTAAAATATCTTCTAATAATCTTGACCACATAATAAGAATATTTCTAAATTATTCTAACATTCTTCCACTTGGTCTCATTATTAGAATAAATATAAGATGCACATAGACTCCATCATAATTCCTACATTTGATATTTCATAAAGTGAGAGTTATGGTGGTTATATACTATTATTTCAGTACACTCATTTCCATACACTACCACAATTACAAACATTCAAAATAGGACATTAAGCTAGTTATAAAGCCATTATGGTCCATGTAAAATTTTCTTTTATCATAACATTAGGTGTACACAGTCATTATTAGTAGAAACATATATTAAGCTCCAAGTGTCAAGATAATATCACAAAAGATCAACCATAATTGCAACTAAGAGCCATAATTTTAAATTACATTATAAATATATTTGGTGGCAAAATCTTTCATCAAGGGATCTATCATCATCATACTTTACTCTGATTCTTTGAATTGACACTCTTTGTTTTTTAATCTCTACATTAATAAAATACTCTGCATTTAACATTTTAAAAAGTATTTATCATCCTAGAGAAGGATTATTGCGAAACAATTAATTTCCAATGATTGATTAATGGCGTCGACAACCACCAATCTCGAAATAAATTTTCACAATCATAATGCATGAAATTCACTTCAATACATGCCATAAGTTTCTTTCATAAATGATGACTACTCAATTGACATACTCTATCATGATATCATCATCAGACTTAACTCTGATTCTTTGAATTGAGACTCTTTGTTCTGAATCTCCACATTAATAAAATACTTTGCATTTATGCATTTAGCACTTCAAAAAGTATTTGTCATCATAGAGAAGGATTATTGCGAAACAATTAAGTTTCAACGATTGATTAATGACGTTGACAACCAACAATTTTGTAATAAATTTTCATAGTCATAATGCAAGAATTTCACTTCAATACATGTCATAAGTTTCTTTCATAAATGGTGACTACTCAATTGACATACTCTATCACGATACTACTCCATCACATAATAGGAGCGAGTCTTATATGAGTTTTCATATGTCAAGTCATCCAATAAAATCTGAATCAAAACATTTGATCGTTCATAATTGATTAGTTATTCATAAGCACATAAATATAATTCTTTTAAATATCATAAATCCATTGGCAATAACAATAACATAAAATAGAACTTTAATTCTTCATGCTCCACATTATTTCTTAAAAATAATATAAGACCAAGATTGTCTCCTTTAGAAACTATGATAATTCTATGTAAACATTAATCATTAGTAAATATCTCAAAAATCATTTCATTCACGATTCAAAAGGATGATATTTAATATTTAATAATGTCAGTATTTGACATAAAGCATAATCATACTCCCACTGATCTTTCGATACATGTGCATTCATAATGTTTTCTTCATAATCAAAAGTTATTATGGTATTAATAAAGTTAATGTACCATTTTGGGATTTTATTTATGATCTTACATTAATTTTAAGTTTACACACTGTGTAGTTTTTTTTTAATAAAAAACTCTCACGTTAATTCATAAAATTTCTTTCTTAAGATCTTCATTAAGAAATATTTATTTCATATTCATGTATAACTCTAAATCATATTGAGTTACTAAAATCATAATAATTTTTAATGCGTCTTTTCCTCAAGTTTGATGCAAAAGTCACTTTATGATCAATGTCTTTCTTTTAAGTATCAATTAGTAATAAATCTACTTTTATATCATTTAACATTGTCATTCGAGTTGTATATTGGTCTTGAAGACTCATTCACGAACAACTCACTTACAACTTTATCGACAATTAAATGAGACTATAAACTTCAAGTTGTTTCATGAACTTTATGTAACGACCCCAAAACGCACCCTGTGGGCTTGGCCCACGAAGACTTTTCATCGGCGCTATATGAACATTATACATATCATATCGGCTCACTAAGAATAAAACTAAGCAAGCCCGTTATCATATAAATGAAAGTATAAACATAATAGTATCGCAACGGAAAACATAACGAGATATCTTATATATCATGGCAGCGGAAACATATATATATGTATATATATATATGTTTCCGCTGCCATGATATATAAGATATCTCGTTATGTTTTCCGTTGCGATACTATTATGTTTATACTTTCATTTATATGATAACGGGCTTGCTTAGTTTTATTCTTAGTGAGCCGATATGATATGTATAATGTTCATATAGCGCCGATGAAAAGTCTTCGTGGGCCAAGCCCACAGGGTGCGTTTTGGGGTCGTTACATAAAGTTCATGAAACAACTTGAAGTTTATAGTCTCATTTAATTGTCGATAAAGTTGTAAGTGAGTTGTTCGTGAATGAGTCTTCAAGACCAATATACAACTCGAATGACAATGTTAAATGATATAAAAGTAGATTTATTACTAATTGATACTTAAAAGAAAGACATTGATCATAAAGTGACTTTTGCATCAAACTTGAGGAAAAGACGCATTAAAAATTATTATGATTTTAGTAACTCAATATGATTTAGAGTTATACATGAATATGAAATAAATATTTCTTAATGAAGATCTTAAGAAAGAAATTTTATGAATTAACGTGAGAGTTTTTTATTAAAAAAAAACTACACAGTGTGTAAACTTAAAATTAATGTAAGATCATAAATAAAATCCCAAAATGGTACATTAACTTTATTAATACCATAATAACTTTTGATTATGAAGAAAACATTATGAATGCACATGTATCGAAAGATCAGTGGGAGTATGATTATGCTTTATGTCAAATACTGACATTATTAAATATTAAATATCATCCTTTTGAATCGTGAATGAAATGATTTTTGAGATATTTACTAATGATTAATGTTTACATAGAATTATCATAGTTTCTAAAGGAGACAATCTTGGTCTTATATTATTTTTAAGAAATAATGTGGAGCATGAAGAATTAAAGTTCTATTTTATGTTATTGTTATTGCCAATGGATTTATGATATTTAAAAG
>LTAE01000287.1:79181-94579 GCA_001647135.1 Pontederia paniculata | reverse complement strand
ATGTCATTTGAGGGCTCTAATTTTAATTGAGACAAAAATGATATGTTAACTTTAAATTAATGTATTTATTTTTATCAGTGATCAAAGAAGATGGTTCCTTGGTCATTGACTCAAAATCAATCTGGGATACAATAATACCATGGGGAGATGATATAAGAGATAAATTTGACCATTTAATTGGTGTTGGCGACCCATAAGGCATATAAGACCACCTTTGCATACAAACAGGACCTCATGTGATGATCCCACCTCCAATTCGAAAGCCCTAAGATCATCATTTATGAGTGTAAGAGGTAATGATTGCATAATTGTATCTGGTTGTGGGGGTTAAAGCATCTACTTAATACTCTAAATATTTATAATAAAATGAACTTATTTTCCATGTTATTTTTCCTAAATAAATCTATCTTTTACCTACAATATTAGTTCCATTTCATTAATCAAAAAATATTAGTTTACATTTGGAAAAATGTCATTTACGTTAATTTACTTCTAAACTATTTTTCATTAGTTTCACTATTCTGATGAAAATAAAGTTCTTTATTAGTCATGTCTTTAGTTGCAAGAACTAGAAAAACATCACAATGTTCTTAGGTATTTCATGTACGCCATTATATTAGCACTAATTTAACAATCCTATTAGAGCTTTGAATAAGGTTTCTTGGACAATTATTGTACTATATGATAATGAGTGAACTCATGAAATGTCCTTATAATTGATGGGTGAGAATTTATATTACAAATGAATTCACATGAAGTTGATTCACATCATAAAAATTGATAAGAAGAATTTTCTCTACAACTACGGATTCACATGATGTACCTTTCACATTTTTTTCTATTTTCTTTCTTTTAATTTTTTTAAATTTTTTGAAGTTTATCTAGATTGTGTTCCTCAATTTTACTTGAATTAGGTTTACTTAGGTCCTTTGAGATATGATATATAAATATTACCTTTATGCCTTTGTTGTCAATATAAATGAACACATAAAACCAATTAATAAAAAATACACTTGTCATATATCCAAAACACCTTGCCAAGTTATTGAAGAAGTATTTGAAGATGATGATAAGACACAAAGTTTACCAAAGAAGAACAACCATTACTACGAGAGTTTCAAAATATTATGCCCAAATAGCTATCATCGATAGAAAATATAAAACATCACTATGATATGTTACATGAAGCAAGTCTAGTGAATATTGCACATTATATCATGAGCCCTAATGAGAATAAGAGTCTATAGAAAAAAAAATAAAGAACTTGAGAGAGGTGATGATTGAGTATCAGCTCTTGTGCATGTACCACTCAGGTACTTGAAAGATGTATGTTGATAATTGAGCCATCATTAATATACTCAACATCAAGTTTTCACTTTCAATTATTGACATGTGTGAACAAGTTCATGGTGAATAATATTCTTAAAACTTGTTTTGATAAGTGGATGACATCTTATTCAAATCTGCTTAAGAGATGGTTGAAGATGGCTTTAAAAAAATGAAGACTATTATTTAATTGGCTACATCAATATATGACCGTGTCAGTTCAAGGAAGAATTAATTTTTGAGGACTATAGAATTGATGGGGACAATTTCCACTATAGTTATGAATTCAATTGAAGTTGAAGTTGATTTACACCACAAGATGTGGAGAATTCTTACTACAATTAGGAATCCACATGAAGTAGATCAACGCCAGAAGTAGTAGTAGAATTTTTATTTTGTTATCCTTTCATGTTGTGCTATTTTCTTTCTATTACTTTTTTTATGTTTCCAGGTTTTTTATTATCATGTGTAATGTATATACGTAATGCAATATATGCATTTTAGATGTGCAGCTTAGGTACCCTCTTGATTAGAATAATCTTGTTTTTGAAATAAGATTTGATAATCCATTATTTGTTCCTATTTAATAGACATGAAACATTGTGTTCTGGTTATGAGATGGTGTTATTGTTAATTTTCTTGTTCTTTCTAAAATGATGTAAGATATGTTAAATTAGATGTGCTACTAACAATCCTAAAAAGTTAAGCCTATAGGAAGAGCTTTATATTTATATTCTTATCACTCCTCCTCACGTGTGGGTCACTAACAACTTTGGTCTATCACAAAGTCTAATACGTGGACAACTAAGCGAGAAAATTAATTTTGAATCTTTTTAATGGAGAAAGGGAGCCTACTTAGCAGTTATGTTAAGGAGATCCAGACTATCAAATTCGAATTAGACGATCTGAGATCAAATATAAAAATTTAAAATATGCTTTAAAGATTTAATTTCATATTGTCAAATTCGAATATAACAGTTTGGATGACTGCTAAGGATCCTACTTAGTAAAAATGTTAATTAAGCTCCCCAACTTCATATTTAATATGAGCGACATCGAGGTTTGAACTTAGAACATCTAGCTCTGATACCATGTTAAATTAGATGTGCTACTAACAATCTAAAAGTTTAAACCTATAGGAAGAGCAACATCTTTATATTTATATTCTTAATATGATACCTAGAAAAAAAATCAAAGTCTCCTTCGACTAAAAAGTAAGAAACAAGACTTTATCTTTCTCATTATTATTATGCACAGATTAATTTGAGATATTTATATTTATTAAAAATAATCTATTATTATGTATATTAAAAAATATTTACTACAATATTTATATAATATATGTATTTATTTTTATCAAAAATATATATATTGTGTTCTCATATTTTATCCAAACACTTATAAGATTAATTTGTCAATTTAATTTTTTATTTCAATCATCATTTTTTTTATTTCATCCACATATAACTATAATTAATATATCAATTCAATTACTAATCAACAATCTATTAAAACCCAAGTTCTACCATTCAAAGGCTACTGAATGATCATTTCTATTATAAATTCGCTAATGATTAATCATGACTCTGCATGTACAATTTTGGAGTGGCCCCCAAATTTTTGATGTGAGAATTATTGATAGGCAAATGTATGCTAGCAAATTCACTAATCGCTTAAGTAATAAAATATTATAAATTCGCTAATGATTAATCATGACTCTGCATGTACAATTTTGGAGTGGCCCCCAAATTTTTGATGTGAGAATTATTGATAGGCAAAAGTATGCTAGCAAATTCACTAATCGCTTAAGTAATAAAATATTAAGAACAAAGAGTTCGTAATCACATGGGAAATTAATTTAACTAATTATCTAATTTCAAAGGTTAATAGGATATAACATTGATTTATAATAAAATGGTGAGAAAATCAAATGATTGAAAAGTATAAAATTAAACTAATCTAGACTAACAATGATTAGGACCTTAAGATGAGAGATAAAATTAAGGACAAACTTATTTAATCCCCACAATAAATTAACACATTTAATTCTTAAATTAATTAAGAACTCCTAATATATGACATAGTAATTTGAATAAATTGATAGCACTCCTTCTTGCTTTACTCTCATATATATATTTATATTAGGATGAACTAAGTTGAGATTCCTAAACCATTGAAGTATTCCTTCCAAGATTAATTCAACAAACCATATATCTTAGCTCATCCTTCCGTCTCTGCTAAGATAAAAGAAAATTGTATTGCTTTGATTAAAATATTAATAATGAGTTCTACAATAATCTTGAACTAACAAAGGATGTGTAAATAATCAACTAAATAATTCAACTAAAATTAAAGAAAAACCATGCTCCCAACAATCATGTTCATGAGAATCAAATAAATTATAATAAATAGGATCAAATAGTTTTGCCAAGCAATTAAAATTATTAAAAAAACTAATAAATATATATATATATATATATATATATATATATATATATATATATAAATTGATGCTTCATATCATCCTAACAATTCATAGAATAGAGTGTAATCTAAATATTGGTGACGAAATCATTTATGATTCCCTTTTCGGGTCTACCGCGTAATTTTTTTCTCGATAGCCTTGTTGAGATGCTCTCAATCCTTGACTTGTAAGCACATGTTGTGTGGCATGTGAAATAAGGATTTGAACATCTATATTCGTAGCTGCCAAGGGTCTCTATGGTTTTATAAAGTTTAAGAAAATTTGAAAATATTTTCAAGTCAAAATAACAAAATTTCTTTTAAATTCATAACTAATTTTGAAGTTACGAATTAAACCTTCAAACTCTTCCAAACCCACTCAATTATGTTTTCTTTTGATCTCCAAAGAGTTTGAGTGTGCTCGAAGTCCTTTTGGCATTGAAAATGTATCACTCAGAATCAAATCAAGTCATGAGGATATTTAGACTAATGAGACTGACATTAAATAGGAGAAGTTGTCATCACAACCTATGATATGATGTCACGGTTCATAAAAACTCAGAAATGACAAATATTAAATATGTCGCTTATGATCCGTTCAAATAATTATACAATAGTGTTCTACACTATTGGTGTTGTAATGACTCAAAAAATAATAAACAAAGAAAAGTGGCTTAATGGCCCATTACACTAATTAAACTCAATTAATTTCAAATCTCCACTAAACTCTACTATAAAAGTCCTCAAATCAGTCATCAACTTCTCATTTATCTCATTTTCTTCACTCTCCTGGCCTCCATCTCTTGCTCCCCATATATTAGGGTTTGGAGCTTCCATTTTTCTTCCATGGTGGTGGGTCTTCAAGGGTGATTTGAAGAAGAGAAAGAAAACTACAAGGGCAAAGATCTAGATATTTCTAGATGAGGAAAAATGAGTAGAAACAAAAATAAAAAGGGAAAAAGAAAAAAGGGTTTTAGCACTATAACCCAAAGGTATGTAAAGAGATTTGTTTCTCCTCCCAAATTTTATGTGGCATTGTTTCTTGTAAGAATCAATGGAACTCAATCAAGGGATCATAGTTCTTGTACATATAGTAGGGAGAAAGAATTTGATTGATGGATTGATCTTGCATGTGTGTGCTTAATGAGATTGCATTTGGAATTAGCCATCTTGGACATATCAAATTGATTGCTCTAGGAAAATTGATTATATTAGAATATGAAAATTTAAGTGTTACATTAGATTTGTCACATGAGAATTGCTAGATTATCATGCTTATAGAGAACTTTGAGATTTAGGATTTATAAATGGTTAGATGAAATATTAGGATGTAGTCAAAACTTAAGGGTTATTGTTAGAATTGTATGAATACATGCACATTTGTCATTCTTATGTTAAAGTCTTAATGTCTCTTATGATCATTGAAGCCTAGGGTTATAATTGCTAGATAGAATATTGAGATTTGATTATAATCTAATGTTATTGTTAGAATTGCATGTACGCATGTACTCCAATGAGTGATTTTTAGTGTGTGAATGGAAATCCTAGAAAAAGAAAATGAAATGGGTAAATATGGACATGATGAAAAATGACACTTACTGCCTTCAATCAAATGACCACTCTCCTCGAGCTGGACGTTCGAACACAAAACTGTGAAGAACAACACTTACTATCCTCAATCGGATGGCCACTCGCTTCAAGCCAAAAGTTTGGACACAAAAGTGTGAAGAATAACACTTGCTACCTTCAAACAGACACTTGGTCGGCCTACAACTGGATGACTGATTGCCAAATGGATGCTCAGTCAACCCCAACTGAATGACTAGTTGGATTGATTATTCCAACCAAATGACCAGTCGTCCCAACCGAATGACCAATTGAGTAGAGGCTATACTAGTCTTTAGGCCTATGATATGAGACATGTCAACTTATTATCTTTATATTCAAAACCACCATGGATTGTTGATGTATTTGGATATTTAGTCCTTTATGTTTAATGTTTATACAGAAGTCTTCGTTGCGAGATTATCTCTTTAAATTGTTGTATCTAAATGGTTACTGCTTTTGTTGTTAGATTAGTAATTAATATGTATAACTGTTATATATTTGTTGCTTGATATGTATTTGTCGTTGCCCAAAGTCACAAAATTTTGATCTATGAACTTATTTTGATTTGTCATCAAATCCTTCTAACAAGTTCCATTAAAAATTATATTAATTTATTTTTTTAATATTGTAAAATATAATTGTTATCCTTAATTTCTTAACACAAAACATGTAAAAAAAAAACAACAACAAAATCATAGTAAAAATACTTTTTTATAATAATTATGAAATTTGTGCTCTTGTTGTTATTTTTATTTTTAAATGAATTTTCTTATATTGAAGAAGTAAGAGTAAAAATATTATGTTATACTTACTAGAAAAAAATTAATATAATATTAGATAAAATTTGATTAAAAAGACCTGCGAAATAAATAGGTATAAGTTTAAGGGCTAAATTAGTTGATTTATAATGTATTATTAGACATGAAAAAACATATAATTCATGGGTGATAAAGGAAATAATTCTAGTTATTATTCTACGTAATGTTTGATTGAAATGAGAAAATAAAGAAAATTGTAAATGGAAACATTATTAAAAATAATATATAATTATACTACACTAATATAATTAACCCAATAATGAACTACAATTATATAATGTTAATTCAAAGATAAATAAAATAAGTAATGATAAAAATTATGAAACTACTATTGAAACAATATAATCATTCAGTATTTAAATCTTTACGTAAAATTAACTATTAACATAATGAGTGGAGGAATTACCACATTCCTGCCTTTTCAAATTCGAGATTCCGACAATACCCCACAGATCAATTTTATTCGAAGGACAATGGCGGATATTCTGTGCATTATACGGGCAAACAAATGGCCTCGTAATAGTGTGTGGTATTAACCTTATTTTAGTTCATTGTCTCAGTTGGGTGTACATTACATATAATTCAATCTCCATCTTTCTACTCATGACACATCTAATTAAAGGATCGAAAATTAATAATTCCGAATTCGAACTTCGAAATCACCAATTTGATGAGATGAATATCGTTTACTTTTTATCTTGATTTTAAATTACTTGTGCTAATCATTCTGAACATCCGAAGTCACTCAGGATACCTAAAAAAAATCTCTTCTTTCGTCGTGTCTACATTGTGTTAGTCTTAAGCTTCCGGTGCCTATAAAACTTGGATTTCTTCACGTGAAGAACTTCAAACTAAAACCTAAATATTTACAGTTGTCTTTTTCAAAGAGGCCGAAATATGTTAGGCCGTGGAGAGAAGAGCTTGTTTTTTTCTAAACGTTAGGTACATGATTTTAACTACCATGAGACCTATTATATAGAAAGAGCTATAAACATGAATCAGTTCCAGATCAGCCTTGTGGCCCGTAGTGAAGTCGACCAAAAGGTTGAACTTAAACTAGAATTTTGGTTTCAATCTTGAACAAGCAACAATTTGAATAAAACGCACATGACTCCTACCCTATCTATAGAATGTGCAATATTTGCAGTGTTGTGTATAATGTGCAATAATGTGGGGAAAAATATGTAGAACATCTGATTCGAACCCGCTTTTACTCCATGATTAAGGTTGTCAATGAGGAAATCATGACTGGAAACAATAATTCAATCCGGACAACAATGTTCCTGAGGTCACGCCTGAGGGCTTTAAGATTTGCATCACAACCAGGTAAATGAATCGCTCAGGCATTAGCCTCAGGATCCTGCCTCATTTGATACCAATATAAGGGGCAATAAATTAATGGCCCCTGATACTACAAATCAGATACACGGGCGAGATACTTTTAGACGAATGGAAATAGCCATGATACATGGGATCTGCAGTTCAACAAAAGTTGGGACATGACAATAACAGTTGGAATAGGCATCATAACATAACAATAAGCAGCAACTTCCCTGCCATCACTGAGCAGAAATAAAACATTAGTTATGGTGATTAGATAACATTAAAAGTTAAACATGTCCAGACAACAAACTGCCGCTGTTCGCTGTAACGATGTATTGACAACAGATACATGTCAAAGGCTCAACATAGTAGCCAACTCTATGTGCAAGGAAACAACAACAAAAAAATCCTCCGACGACCATGATGTTCCAAAGGTACAGTGGGAAATGCTCTATGGAAACAACTTGACCAAAAAGAGACATGCATTGAATATCATCCTATAAGTCTATGTATATATATGTTCCGCGCTTTTACTCCACCCCATGGAATGAAGGATTCAACGGATGGGTGCTTTACCTCCACCTCATGGAATGAAGGATTCAATGGATGGGTGAACGAGGAGGCGCCTTTGGGCGCACAGGAGTCTTTGAGGGGCTCACCCTGCAGATTGAAGAAAACAGGATTCAGTAAGACACCATCCATAAATACCAGGTTGAAGGAAAATGCTTGTAAAGGTTCCATCACCCAAAGAAAACTCATAGAATACCTTATTGGAAGGGATCCCAAGACCACGCCACTGCAGTTCAGGGCGGCAGTTGCACTCTCAGCCTAATACGGAAATTGAGCTATTGTCAGGAAGAGCAGATAATGATTGCACTTAATTCTTGAATGTAAGCCAATTGATCGTTTTCAAGAACAAGCTATTCAGTGAGAATCAAGATTTAATATTAACTTAAGAATGAACCAACATTGAAGCATCTGCACCCCTCAGAGTTAACAATATATGTTAAACTGCCTCTTTTTAATAGATCAAGAACACCTTTGCAGAATTACAATCTCACTTAGTCTTACTTTGTGAACGCTGGTAACTATGTTATCTGTATCAAACAGATATATGATATACAGTAAAAGGATGTGCAATCTTTCACTACACGAATGCATGATACAAACATACATATGAACTAAAACATCACTAACCAAAGGAAACCTTTACACAGGCTGAGATAGAAAAACAAACTATTTTTCATATTAACATTTAGGTTCAAATGTAAAAACTATAGTGATTTGGTGATCTTTGAAAACGGATGCCGAATATTTATGTGAATGGCCATAATCCTGTGATTTCAGCCTATTATTTAATTAATTTCAGGGCAAACAAGTGGCAAATCAACCCACTTCAATGAAATAAAAAATTGTTTCAGAAACGATAAATGAAAATACTGACCATTACAAACTCAACAAAGGCAATCCGAGTGGAGTGATGGAAATCTCCAAGCAACCTTATGCGATAGACCTGAGCAATGTAAACTGATCTTATGAACCTCTTTCATAATACACAATATGTCTCAAATCATGATCTCTGTATCCATGCATGTATATTGGAAGCAAATCTAAATGATAATCTAAACTAGAATGCATACTAACCTCTCCACAAATAGACTCAAAGAAAAGTTTAACCTCCGCATGGGAAACCTGTAACAAAAGAAAACAATAAGAAAAGCAATGCAGGGACTGTAAAGAAAACCATTAAGAAATGAGAATGCATAAAATATATCAAATTGAGAAATGTGAATGGCATGGTCCACCTTCTTGTCAATATTAGTACAGTACACAGTTCTAGCACACATTTCGCGCTCATCGTCAGACTGCAAGGAGAACATTATTCAGGTATAATAACAAGAATTGGAAAGGCATGGTGTAATTTTACCAAAAGGTGCGAAAAAGAATAGATAGAGCAAGGCTGTAAGCTGAAATGTATTTTACCCTTGGCAAAAATGTTGGGTTCACAGGTGCAATAGCAGTTTTCGAAGGAAGCACTTTTACAGGGTAATATCCAAGCACAGTCCCAGAAAGATTAAGTGCAGCTCTTGCACCCTCTGAATTTGCCATAAACTCGTCATTAGTGATCATCAAAATCATCTAAGCACAACAATGAGCAAACATCCAGATACGTTCTACAGAAGTTTACCCTCGTCAGTGAACTCTATGAAAGCAAAACGAAGAACTGAATTTGGGTCACCGCACATACGGCAATCAACAACCTGGAAGGAAATAACAGTCACAGTTTGCAATCACCAACTGTGCAATAACCCAAAAAAAGGCAATGCCAACCTACCTGTCCACAGTTGATGAAAAGTGCCGCAAGGTGTTCTTCAGTGACCTAATAACCACGTCTTATATTAGTCTTCTTCAGAAAGGCTTCATAAACCATTAACCAAAATGATCATATATTATCTGAAGTACTATGAGATACAAGGAAAAACGGTTGCATCAAAATGCCTCATCAATATTAGGGATATCGATATATGCATAACTAAATGAGATGCATATTCTTCTGCACAAAAGATTGTGAGGCTCCTTGTGTCAGCCTTGGTAGGACTGGACATCACTGAGGAAAATTACCAGGCAATTTCTGTAAATTTCAGTTTTTGTAATCTATACACTACCAGGTATCAGTTGCTATAATTTATACACTACTCAGCTCCTCACATTGACAAAGCATGCAGATGTAGAAATCCTAGAATCAATATCGAAGATTCAAAATAGTAATAGAACAGTCGGGAATTTTAAAACAAAAATAGAGTCCAATGTGGTTAATAGTGGTTTATCTCAGCCAATTTTGCATGTGCATGTTAAAAGGTGGTTACAAACTTAATCAGCATAGTTTTTTTTCCAACAAAGTATTAGAGGCAACAATATAAACATTTTCCAATATGTTAAACAGTATACTTTTCCATACTCATCCTGCGAATACAATAAGCTTTTAAAACATGTCTAAAAGTTTGTCAGAAGCTTAAATGATTACAGGATAAAGAGTCTTAATATTAGTTTTCTCTGATAGGTTTGCTTAGGACCGCTATAGACTGATAACACAGTCCCATAACTCCATAAGCTGTGTGAAATTACATGTAAAAATTTCAATAGATATTTGGTAATGCACATATCGTTCTCCCTCGAAGAATAATGCCAACATGCATAATAATGGTGAGGCTCCTCTGACCTTCCCAGAGATTGCCACACAAATGCACAATTTTAGCGGTTTCTATATGTTATTATCCACAGTAAGCATGTGTTTAACGCAAGAAAAATCGAAAACAACACTGCCACTAAGCCATCAGAGTACAGCAATAAAAATGAAAGTGAGCATATTCCGACAACATCCTGGAGAAGAGCTTAAGAATTTCCAACAGCATCCCATTCACAGGCCTTAGCACAAACATAACGAGGAAATGCCTCCTAGAACAAAGTATCGACCTCACGTAGAGATCTCATCTCTTTACCTGGTGATCGATGTCTGAAACGTACACAGTCCTTCTGATCACCTCGTCTCGCTGTGCCATGCTGGTCCGGCTGTTCATCCTGCGCCTCCCGCCCTGACTGAACACATTCTTCTTCTGCACGAGAAAAGCCGCATCAGTACGACGATCGAATCGCCACAAACCGATCGCAACGCAGCCAGGCAAACGAAACCAGAGAAACGAATCAAAGCGAGAGCACAAATCTCACCCGCCTCCCTACGCCGCCATTCGCGACGCCTCCGTTGCTCAAAGTGTACCCATTCAAGAAGTACCCCCCGCCTCCGGCGGGGAGGAAGTGCGGCGGCGCGGGTCCGAACGCGCCGCCCCCTCCGCTCCCGGCCAGGGACGGCGGCACGAACTCCTCCGCCATGGGGTTCAGCTTCGACAGCAGCTCCTCTAAATCCCTCATCTCCCGCTTGAACCCCTCCGCGGCTCCGCCTCCGTCGGCGGCGGGGACGGGGGAGGAGGGGTCGAGGTGTGGGCGGAGGCCGTCGGCGGCGGGGTCCTTGGCGTGATGGCGGCGGTCGGAGTCGCGATCGCGGGCGGGGACGCCGGCGGGGGCGATAAGGGGAGTAGTTGAAGAGGGAAGGGAGGGTGGTATGTGCACCGGAGGGGGGTCAGGTGACTGGAAGAGGCCACTAGATATGGAGAGGGAGGTGATGGTAAGGGAATGAGATCAGAAGCGTGTCGGACAAGAGCAAGAGAGAGAGAGAGAAAGGAGAGGAAGAGCCGAAGAGTAGTAGCCGTCATCATTTTTTATTATTTATTTATTTTTATTTATTTAAAAATATATTGTGAGATATTAATACAAAGAAATTTAAAAATAAATAAATAATTTCACTCAATGCTCCAATGTTCTCAACTTTTACAAAACAAGTGGATATCTGAATTAATCAACCTAAAAGTTAATTGATAAATAATATGTATTTTGTTTTGTCTGTTTTTTTTTACCTGTTGTGTTCGTTTAATAATTAATAATTTATTATTATGATCATCAAATAATGTTTTTTTCTATTCATGGTGTATAATTATTACAATGATCTTACTGTTACTGTAATAATAATAGTGGCAATGATTTCTTTTTTGCAATTAGTGATTTTAACAATGTTGTTATTTGCGATTTATTGGTTGTAGGATTTGATTTTTGAGTCAGACCAATTTCATATCTCCGAGACCGTACTCACCAAGTTAGAGGGCAATATTAAACTTTATTGCGTATCTTTTTTCTTTTTTTTCTGTTAAGAAAAATTGTTTGGTTAATTTAGCAAATTAAATTTTAAAAATAAAGATTAGAGGTAATTTACGGAAATCTCATTTATTTTTATTCATTAGAAACTATTTTTATTGGCTTAAAATTTTGGTTTATAATAGATATTTAATTAGTAATATTATATATCAAAAATATAAAAAAATAAATATAGAAAAAGTATGAAGATGTTATGTCATATTATTTATTTTTTCAATCGTAGACTATTAAATTTATGATCGATGTTAAATTTTTTTCTTCCATTTTTTTTATTCATCATAAAGTTAAATAAATAAAAGCAGATAGTATTTTTATTAAATTCTTAAATATAATATTATTTTTTACCTCATCAATTAATTATCCAAATTGCTAAAGAAATATTATCCTCTTTTAAAATTTTTAATTTTATTATTAAATAGATATTTGATTTCGGTGGGGTTTATTAAAATTATACAAAATTTGATAAAAGAAAAGAAATCTGATAATGGATATGCACAACGAGGAGATGGGCAACGAGGATCCATGCCATGCCATGAACTAAGACAGGACACTTGGCGCAAGATAATTTGTCTAATTTATGTGGGGTCGGTAATTATTGTTTGTTCCTTTCCCTTTTTTTCATATTGAGAGAGAGAGAGAGAGAGAGAGAGAGAGAGAGAGAGAGAGAGAGAGAGAGGTTGGTTCGTAAAATGTCGTTTTCCAATGGCAAAATACGGAAGAAGAGTTGGTGGAGGAGAATATGAGAGGAGCAATTCTGTTCTCCCGTTCAAAACACTAATTAAACAATAATTAGGGGAGGTTCTAGATAGAAATGCTAATTTGATACTTTAAAAATTATTTATTTTTAATTATTATGTTAATCAATATTTATTAATTTTCATATTATTAATAAATTTATATATGGATAATGAAGATTGAAAAAAGTAACATAGGAAATTATCATAAATTTTTAGTTAACATATTTGAATTTCAAAGTGAGAATAAAACAAATAGTCCTTTGAACAATCTTTGATGTCATCAGTATTATAAAAATATGATTATCCAAAAAGTAACAAAAGAAAACTTGTAATGTATTAGTTAAAATAATTAATAGATGGCAAGTAGTAATAATAATAATAACAATAATATAAAATAAACATCTAAAACGTAATGATAATAATGAAAACTTTGTTCATGAGATATTTCTATTTTGGATTATTAGTTGGTTGAGGAATTTAATCCGAGATGTGAGACTCGACTTCTATTTTGTAATTTACTAAAATATGCCATACTAATTTTTTTTTGAGAAAAATATTGTTTTTTTCTTTGTTTTATCCTAACGTTAAGACAAATTTACACACTAACAAGAGGGGGAATTAGTGTTCAAAAGTTTATACCGCTTCTTAGTCTTACCAAAAGTAATTTGTGTTGGCTAAGAAATACCCATTTCACCCTGAAGTCAAATATTGGTTTTCGTTGCCAATTTCTTCTATTCAATATATTTACTATTTACTAAGATTGCTTCTGCTGTTAACTATCATAAATAATTGTTGGACCACTGACAAAAAATACTTCTACGGGTTTTTTTATACTCTAGCGGAGCCTCCGGTATTCAGGCTATTAGCATTCAAAGTCGAGATAAAGAACAAAAATGATATTCCTCTGACCAAATTAGCGACTTCGAATCTCGAACTCGGGGCTACTAGCTCTCGGTCCCTCAATCTAGAACATACCCCTGCTAACCGGATGTGTCAATCGAGTTTGATTTTTTATCTTTTATACATTTATATTACCTTTAACAAAATCCACGCGATAGTAATATTAATGCGCATTTGTCATAAATTAAAGTTTTGATCTATCATCGAACTCGGTTAATTTGATATTCGTTCTGAATCACAAATGTGTACGACAAATTAAACTCTCAATAGAAAAATTTTAGTTTTTTTTTTCTTTAATGCAATCAAATGAGGCTAACGAAGATAAGCATCTCAATTATTCTTCCAATAGGGAGAAAAGGATAGAAGAACTTTGTGGCGTGCATCTGGTTAACATTGGTACATATTCTCGCCGTTTACAGTGAATTGTAATATAACGCTCGTTTTGATTTAACAAAAATAATTTCTTATGAAACTATTATTTTAGAAAATAATTTATTTCCATATGTTTAATATAGGATTATTAAATATGAAAGAAGTGATCTTGAAAATATAGATCAAGAAATTTTTTAGGAGAAAAATAATTTCTTATTTGAAAAAGCGTAATAAATTTCTTAAATATCTAAATTGCTTTTTCTGATCAATAGAACTCAATCTTTTTTCGTTACTAAATAGCGAAAATGAAAAAAAAATGTTTTCAGTAGACAAGGGAGCCTAAATTAATTAAATATTATTTTATAATTTCGAAGCTTGAACTTAGAATTAGTAAATCTAATCTCTCAACTCATAATATAATATCCATATTAGATTGAACTAACAAAGTATTAATAGGGTGACTTCGTTACTTCTTCAAAAAAAAATATTAACGGTTACTTCTCACTCTTTTTCTTTTAGACCATTTTACTCTCAGTTTTACCATTCATTTTTATTTACACCTTTACTTTTATTCTAATAGTCTTTTGTTCATTTTGATTAATCAATATAGACAAGTATTTTAATAATTATAGTACATATTGACGCAAATAAAGTGCTATTAATAAAGTATATGTTTAAATAATTTTACTAATTAAAATTCTTACTTAGTGTTGTCTTTCAAATAGTACAAAATGTATAAGGCCGTGCATTCGCCATTATGAAAAAACATATTTAATAACTCTAAACTTCAATAAACATGCTTTTTAGTATGCTTACTAATTAATATGCATAACATCTCCAATAAAAACTTCAACTTTTAATTTTTTTCATTGTGTTTAGTCATCTAATTAACCAAAAAAGTAGAAAATGGTAAAAGTAAATGCTTATACTAACAATAACATCTAATATTTATATTTTGTTATTTTTTTAAGATGAGGGAGAGTGAAAAAATGAAAAAGTAAAAAAAAAAGATTAAATAATATATAAAAGCAAAATGGTTCGGTGTAAGATTAGTATAGTTTAGAGCGATTATATATATATATATATA
>LTAE01000287.1:54043-73320 GCA_001647135.1 Pontederia paniculata | reverse complement strand
AATTTCAACCACTTGAAACTGTTAGAGTTCATCTATATAAAAAAGGATTCAAACCAAATTATTGGTATTGGGTCGACTTTGGAGAAGAAGAACCTAATTTTAATAATAATGAAGAGTTACTCAATAGATTTGCAACAGAAGATGATTTAGTTCAAAGATATGAGAATTTAGTATATGATGCTGCATCAACACAATATGGACATATTAGATTTCGCGAAGAGTCACCTAATGAAGAAGCTGAAGAATTTTATGAATTATTAAAAGCTTCAAGTCAGTCGTTATGGCCGGGATGTGAAACTCATTCTGAATTATCATTGGTTGTTCGGATGTTGAGTCTTAAATCAGATCATAATATCACACATGCATTTTTATTTTTTTTATTTTTTTTTTAATTTTCTGAGGGGCTTTTCAGCCCCTCAGAAATTCTGAGGGGTTTTTGGGCCCCTCAGAAGAAATTTCTGAGCGGGTACGAAACCCGTCAGAAATTTATTACCAACGAGTTTTTTTCTGACCGTTTAAATTGGACGGAAATTCCGTCAGAAAGGCCTTTTCTGACCGAATTTTCGTCAAAATCCGTCAGAAAATCCGTCAGAAATGCCTGTTTTTTTGTAGTGTTTAAATACTCAAACCTTTTTTTACTACGTGAGGTAACTTTAATTTATATTCTCAACTTTAAAATATAAAGCCTTTTAAATCTTGGAACTCCTAGCATTAATTTGCCAATCGCTTTCAATCAATATCATTAAGAAAATAATACAACATCAACAAAGAATACAAAATAAAATAATTTGAAAAGTAAAAAATAATTAAAAATGCAATACCAACTATACCAGCCTTTTATTATTATTTGTTATATTACTTTAGTTTTCAGTTAAATGTAGCATTATTTATATTTTTAAGGATGCAAACAAAAAAAAACCTTAAATTTGTAAAATCGGCTATAAAGAACTAAAATTGGAAACAAATGAATTAGGAGACAAGAGATGCAACGATAAAGCTGTTCTTGTAATTTATCCGAAGGTTTTATTTTCTAATGTTGCTCATTCCTATTTTTAAATTTCTTCGTGGTATTAGACCTTTTTCAATAAAAAAAAAGAATAATGTATTAGAAATATGTCCAAAAGAAAGTCGGACCGAAACAAAATATAAAATTAGAAGTTTGATTAAATTCTATGTTCTTTTACTAAATTAAAATCAATCCCACTCAAATTAAGATTCCCACCCGAAAAATTGGTAAGGGCCTACTTTTCGAATATATATTTTGTTTATTTTATTAATTCATTGATAATCATTTCTTTTTTATTATTAATACAATAATTTTGTATTATTTGATATTCTTCTATTACATATATTTAAATTTTAGGGTTAACTTTTATCTTATAATATAATGTTAATTGAGTTATATAAATTTATTACGTATTTTTAAAATATTATTATAAAGTAGGAATTGGAAAAAGGTGACCTGCTAAAAAAGATTATTTTTCTTTTGTCTATCGTTTTAGGATGAATTTTTAGTTTAAAATCCATTAAACCTGAATCACCAATTGGGCATGTATATCATATTTTTCTAGAAAAAAAATGAAGGTGCTACATATGAGTATATAATACTATGTTACTTACCTTCTCAATCATAGTATATTAAATATATGATGGATGTTAATTTTTTTCTTTTTATATCTATCATAAATTTAATATCCTACGATTGTGGAGATAGATAATATAGTCTTATCTATTTAAGTAGGTAACATATTATTTTTTTTAATACTTTGAATATTAAGGTTGCGTTCACCCGATTCTCATTACACATTATATGATAATTTACATTGCCTATAAGAAAAAATGTCACTTATTAAATTGTCAGCAATATGCATTATTTTATTTAGTATGCATAAGTCATGTGACTGCAATTTTTATTATCTTATTGACTATATAAAAAAGATTAATAAATATTATACAACTTTTACCAAAATACCTTTAAAAAAATTGTTAGGTCTATAAATTTAATTTAAATTCGGTGAATTTGAATCACAAATTTATATTCTAAACTCATAAAATTTATACATCAGACAAATAAATGTATAAAGTAAGTAAAAAATAATGCCTTTTCATATGAACATAATTTTCTAAACATAATATAATAAATTAATAAAAACTATTCTAAATTGTTTCTAAGTTAAAGTAATTAATATTAAATAATTTATTATTTATAATATATAACAATCTATTGTAATTAATTAATAATATTACTAAAATTAATATAAATAATAATAATAATAATAATAATAATAATAATAATAATAATAATAATAATAATAATAATAATAATAATAATAATAATAATAATAATAATAATAATAACATCAACTAACGATAATCATAAAAAAATAAATATTATTATAGTGATTAATAATAATTTCTTTTACAAATTAATAAAATATTATATTATTATTTATTTGATTATTTTATTATTGTTTAAATAAATTTTGGAGGATGAATGTGAAATTTTTTTTATAGAAAATTGTTAAGCAATTGGCAAACTGGATTGCCTTATTTTTCATGAGTAATTTAAATTATCACTTTACAAGCAATCTGCATTATCTTCAATATAAATTACCTACAACATTAAAATAAGTAAACAAGACAATACGATGGACTCAGATAATTTAATATAATATTACTTGAAAACGTGAAAAAAAATACCTTTAGAGAAATAACCCTGGGGGTCGTCCATGTTTGTGTGGTAAGAGCAAATCATAAAACTAGGAAAAGAAAATAAGTTGGGGTCTGATGTCACCTCCTTGTGCTGGTGCCCTCTGCCCGTCAATTTCTGATTCTACCATTTTGTCCGCTATTTTTGCAAATGACATGGCATACCAATGAACTTAAAGGATTAGATTAGGAGGATGTAATATTCTATTTTAAAATTATTAATAGCAAGTTGTCGTAATTTTCAATTTTTCTACTAATTTGTGTTGTTCCGGTAGCGAGACTTCCACAATTTTTTGGCATTTTTTTACTCTTTTTTAAATACCTCAAGATTACTTGAGTACTCAATTCTTTTTCAGTCACCATGTAATAAATCGAAGGACTATGAAGAAAATCTACAAATCAAAGTTGGTTAGCGAGATTGTGCACTAAAACGATGAGAGTAAGTTACCTTGAGTTTGATTCTAGAGAAATAACTTCAGTCAGAATTTACCTTCGTCGCACTCGTCTAAACACTGAACGAATCAAGTGCTAGTAGCTCTGAGATTCGATAGATCTAGACAATAAAAAAGAAAGTGTACACGTCATCCCTCCTAAATACGGTTTATGAAAAAATGTGATATTTTATTACGCCACTTGGCCTACAATATTCTATTTTTTCACATTAAAAAATGCATGTTAAAGAATAAAGAGTACGAGTCATGGTGCTCGGATTAATATGCATATATTAGTACTTATATGAATCCCATATTCTAATAACTCATAAATTATACAAAGAAAATAATCACCAATTCTCATTTGGATGTTTGTAGGAACCCTATATTCTCTTCTTATGCTCTATAGTTGTTGTTGTTATAAAATTAAGAATAATGTTAAGGTCACAATAGATATCAAATGGTTTACATTAAACCAAAGGTAATATTAGCAAGTGTTGTGAAGAATGCCTAAGGTGATTGTATAATTTTAGTAGATGATAACTTACAATACTTTTTTATCCAAACTTTATGAAGTATATATTAATATTATCTTAGCATATAATAAGAAATATCTTTAGAAAAAAATTGTGTAATGCTCCTCATAAAATATGATTCATGAACTATGTTGCAATTTGATATTATTTGACAATCTAGATTGTATTTTAGAAAGTCTATAAACCTCCAAAACTAATAAAAAAATTCAAACTCATAAAGATCTTTTAGCCTAAGAAAGCCCAAAACTCGTTAACCTAAGTGGCACCTTGAGTATAAAACAGGTCAAACCGGCCATCTTTCCAATTTCTTCCCTTCTCACACTCTCTTCGCTCCATCATGAGCACATTCAAAACTAGGATTTTAGGAGCTTCTTTCACTATTGTTGTAGTTCAAGGTGAATTAGAAGAGGGACAAAAGGCACAAGGATACTTCATGTTGGGAGGGAAGAAAGGGTAGGCATCAAGAGGGAAGAAGAAGGAAATATAAGTGGAAGAACTAGCCTAAGACATGTAGAGAGAATCCAAGCCTCCATCTTTTTACCTCAAAGTATAGATTGGGGTATAAGGGCGCATTGCTCTCATAAAGTAAGCATGGTGTGTAGCATATAAGATTTGTATGATTGATAAGAGTGTTCATGTGACTATTGTTCATTCTTATATAATTTAATAATGTTATGAATCTTTTAGTGAATTTATTTATGTGTTGTGAAGATGATATGTTATTTAAAAGTGTGTTTGGATTATGATATGATCTCACATGTTTATGAACCATAGGATGTTATGTTATGAACCCTACTATGGAAACCCTACGTCGAATGCGTATGAATCTATATCATTATGATGTGTTTATCTTGCTACAAATTAAACTATTCCCAAGATTGATATTTTATAAACATTATGAACCCTAGAAAATTGTTAATAGGACCTTAGTTCATATATAGGTTTGCACACACAGAGGTCAATTGAATGCTCGCTCGCCCCAAGTTGGATGCCCGACCACAAACATATGAAAGATGACACTCACTATGGTCAATTGGATGCTCGCTCGTCTCGAGTCAGACGCTCGAGCACAAAAATACGAAAAGACACTCATTGTGGTCAATTGGACGCCCACTCGCCCCAAGTTGGACGTTCAGACACAAAAATATGAAAGATGACGCTCATTGTGGTCAACCAGATGATCGATAGCCAATCAGACACCAAATCAACCTCAACTGGATGACCAACTGGACTTATGGTTCCTAATTAGATGACTAGTCAATAGAAGTTTTTCACATGTATTGACGAATGTTAATATTTGTTACTCGTATTTAGATGCAAGTTTAATTATTATCCACCTAGTCATCGAGATGCATGCAAAGTCATAAATAGGTTAAAAGATGCAAGATTTTTTGTCATGTTTGATGTATAATAAAGAAGATGAAGCATGAAGAGTTTAGTCGATGCATATCAGTTATGGGGGATGTAGTCAAAGACACTTCCCAAGAGGCGATGTCCATTAACTAGTAATAGTGGGTGTGTTTCACATATGGACTCCAAAGATATAGTTGACCTAGCTAGCCGATATTAAAAGACTAATGTTATTTGAAACTCTTTATACAAAGATAATAATTGATCATATGAATATATGATTATGTTAATGATGTGAGTCAAAGAGAACTCAAACGAGTCATATGACTAAAATGTAAAGATGAATGATCTAAGATGTACAGATGTAAAGTATGATGAACATGAAAATAAGATGCTAGTCACTTATTTATTTCATATCGGCAATGCTCAATATATGAAATATTTTTTATATGTTATGCTATATTATGCAAATGCTCCATGCTTATGTTGATAGTGAATTGATCTATGTTTAAACATTATGTTAATAATTAAGATGGTTATAAGATGACATGTATGTTGCATAATGTAGGTCGACCTTTACATATTCTAATTGGATATTTCCACCTCCATTGCTTCTAGATTCATGTAGGTGATAATGAATGATAGACTTGGTAGTGGTTTACTATGGCAGCTTAGCGTAGTATTGCTCATGGTTATATCTAAATTTAGTATGACTCATTTAAGTCATTAGTTGTTATGTCTAGTGAACTTATTTGATTGTATTATAAGTCAAACAAACCTAAAGCTCTTATGATGTTATGGGACTTGTGTATGATGTTAGATTGTGCCTTTTATGTTGTGAGATGTTAGATGTTATTTGGATTTAATATGTTTCCACTGTCATGATTTATTATGATAATATATTTCCACAGTGATATTCATCGTTATGGCGATATGATGCTCATAGTTATGGATCTACTTTGTTTTATATGATTGTTTAATGTATTCATATAATGTAAAAAAATTATTTAACGGCAACAAAATCACACGTGGGAGGAGCCCACATACGAGTATTTTATAGGTGTTCAAAGATTCTCACTTGTTAGATCGGCAACAATGTATATTAGTTTACGTAGTATGCATAGGTAATGTGCTTTATCTTATTTACTTATAAAAAATAATATATAATGTACAACTTTTACCAAAATATAATTGAATAAAGTAGTTAAGTTTGCAAATTTATATAAATTTAATTTGAATTCAGTGGACTCAAATTATAAACATATATCTTGAACTCATAAAATTTATAAAACAAGTAGTATATTANATTGAATAAAGTAGTTAAGTTTGCAAATTTATATAAATTTAATTTGAATTCAGTGGACTCAAATTATAAACATATATCTTGAACTCATAAAATTTATAAAACAAGTAGTATATTATTTTCTAATAACAATAATAAAAAAAATTATTTAATATTTATAATTGCTAATAACATATTATAATTAATTAATCATACTAATAGTAAAATTAATTGAAATAATAATGATTTATTTAATGATAATAATAAAAATATTACTAAAATGGTTATAGTATTAATAAAATATAATATTATTATTTATTTGATTATTTTTATCATTTATTTGTATCAAATTTTAAAGGAGGAACATAGAAAAGAGTTACAACGAATTCACTTAAAAAGCAATATGAATTGTCATCTCACCATTGATAATTCAAATTGTCACTTCACAATTTACATTTTTTGACAATGCAAATTGCTTATGAATTAAAATAAGTGAATAAAATAATATGATAGATCTAAATAACTTAATATAATATTATTTTGTAACGTGAAAATATTACTTTTACATAAACATCCCCTATATTCTATTTTAAATAAGAAACAAACCCTAGTTATTTTTTAAATTATCATAGCTATGCCCTTTCCTCTTGTAAGGATTCTTTATAAATTAAAGGAAATTATACTACATCAAAAACATTAAACGAATATGACCGAGTTAAAATTTAAGTTAAGCTAATAATACAATTTATCATTTTATCAAGATTCAAAAGTTGAAATTTCACATCTACCATCAATAGATTTAGCGAGAACATTTATAACACGACCCAAATAACATTCATTCGTTGCTTTTATAGAACTTTCCTCATGTATCATCAAATCTTAACTAATTAATACAACGCCAACATTAGTTGATTCTAAATTCATAGTAATGCCTATTGTACCACTTCAAACTCTATTAATTTATCGGTCATTACTACATTAAGATCGTGACTACTAGCCATGCCTTCGCCCTACTTGAAGTATAGTACCGGTATTCACAATCTTTTGGCCAAGGAAGTTTGTTTCTTATTTCAATTCATGTTCTCTCTTTTGGCCATTACCTACTAGCAACGTGAGGGGCGTGTTTGTTTTGATGTAAATTGACTTACAACCACAAGTAATTGTCTTTACAGTAAATGATAAAATTTTCGTTTGGTTTGCAGTAAATGTTATTGTCGGAAATGAGTTGCATTTACATGTTAAATGGGGCCCACTAGGAGAGAGAGTGAGGATTGGAATTGGTTTTCTAGAACGTGTGGGTTTTCACTGTGGGGTCCACTAATAATTATGAAAGAGAATTAAGAAATATGAGGATATTCAAAATTAATAAAATAATTCTTTTATTATAAAATTATTAAATTTTAGTAATAAAAATTATGAAAATATAAAATAAATAAAAAATTAAAATATTATATAATAAAATTAATCTGAGTATTTTTAATAAAATTTTAAAATTTTTTTATTTTAGAATAATATCACATATTATTTTTCAACTCTTGCTCGTCAAATATTTTTATTTATTTTTTTAGTATAAGTTAATTTATAATATATTTTACATATGAAAGTAAAATAAAGATAATGAAAAAATTATTAAAGCTGACTTATGAACTATTAAATAGCATTACAAACTTAAAAATTATTAATATATTATAAATTTAAATAAACAATAAAATGTAAAAAAAAACATAAATAACAACTAATAAAAATAGTAAATAAACATAAATTATAATTAAAATAAACAATAAAATGATAACAAAATAAAAGTATAATGAGAAAAATATAAAATTAAGATATAAAAATTATAAATTAAATGAATAAAGTATTAAAGAAATTAATCTTAAAGTGAATAGATATATATTCTTAAAAGTTGAAAGTTAATAATTGAAGAAATATAATTAAAAAAATTATACTCTTAATATATTTAATAAATATAAAATTAAAAAAATAAATAATATAATTTAAAAACTAAATAAATTATCCTAACAAATAAATAATATAAAATTACATATATTCATGTATTTTCATAATAAATAAAATAAATTTTATTCTAACTAAGCATTTATATCACATTTCAAATATCAATCAAACAACGCAATTCATTTTCGAAAATTTCATTTACATCTATCCAAATTAAGAAAATATAATTTCTCTAAATAAAATTTTCAACTACAATTATTTACATTTTAAATTTATAATTATGTCAAATTAAAATGGTTCAAGGTGTGCATTGTGCTATCAACTCCATCCTAGACACTAGCAAACATTTTGATTGTATTTCGAGATGTCTCCAGTTACATGAAAATGTGTTAATGCGATAAATACCTTTGATCCTCCCTAACGAGGAGTAGCCAATACATACCTCATTTGGTGCTTCCACAGAGAGCCCTATAAATTGAAATGGAATGCCAAACAAACACAGGAAAGATGGGCAAGCTGTCCAAGAATGATTTTTTCTTGAGGTCAATTTCTTTTGCTTAACAGTGTGGCCAGTTTCAACGGCCGGGAGGCAGAGAAAAGAATAAAAATATGCGAGGAAGTTTCCTAGTCCAGTGATGGTGGCAAAGTCTGCTTTGTGGGATGAGAGCCAAGCACAAACAGAGGCAGGCTTTCTCCACAAGGGAAAGAAATGGAGTAGAGGTGTCTGATGCCCATGCCTGCTGTGGCAGACCACTACCACATCTGTTTTGTCCTATCCTCTTTCTCTCTCTCTCCCCCCTCTGAATTGTTCTGACTTTCCACTTTTTTTAATGATAAATAATGGTAATTCCTTTTGACTCTATTTACTTAATTCGTCTTATTTAAATCAAACAATTATTTCGTACATCCACTGAGCTCTATCGCATTAATTGTGATTGGCAAAAAATAGGGAACAACTTGCTCACTCTTTTTGATGAATTAAATTTATTCTCAATTGGAGTATCTCATGAATTAAAAAAATTAATTCATATGGATTAAAAAATTAATCCATGTAACAAACAAGGCTTGTGAGTGTCGGAGATAATGCTTGGTTGGATAGGGAAGTTTTTTTTAAAAGAAAATTTTAATTAACTAAGTTGGATAGTCACATAATCGCGGCAAAAAAAGTTCGCAAGACCCGGAGGGAGCCTTCACCCCAAAGAAGGTCAACATTTGTCTCCATGCTGATGCTTGCTAAGCAGTTGGTTGCACTGTTAGCCTCCCTATAATGTTTATATGTCAAGATTTCAAAAAATTTCAAAGCTTGCTAAATGTCTCCAACAGTGTTCCATAGCCTCCACGGCGAGCGTGATTCCCGGTTGATTATGTACACCAAATTTATGGAGTCTAGCTCAAGGATTACATCTTGGAATCCTTCCCTCCTCGCTCTTCTTACGTCTTTTAATGCGCCCCACGCCTCTGCTTCTAGCGCTGACGTTACCCTTCTTCTAGTTGCACCTGCAGCTAAACAAGATCCTGTGTTAGAACATATAATGTAGCATGCTCCCCCTAAATCCTTGGCACTAACGAAAGAGACATCTGTGTTGATTTTGACTATGCCAGGTGAAGGGGGCTCCCACTGGACCGGATGGCCTTGGGGGCGATGTGCATAAGAAAGATGGTCTGCCTCATACTCGTGAAATCGGGCAAAGCTTTTACGCGGATAACAGGGATGGTTGTAGCCCTGGATTTAAATATAACATCGTTCCTTTGGCACCACAAGCCCCAAAGGCATAAAGCGAACAAAGAAAGCAGGTTACACTTTGATTCTGTAGAGAGAGAAGAGCCCTCATGCACCCAGCTACCTAAGTTCCAATTGTCTTTATTTGGAACCTGTAATCTACTTGAGCCTCAAAGTAATTTCATAGGTCTACTGTCATATTACATTGAAAGAACGAGTGTGAATCAATTTCAGGCACCAAGCCACACAGGGGGCATAATGGTTTATATCCATATCAAAGCGCAATAAATAGCTTCTTGTGGGGAGCCTGTGGTGCAAAAGTTTCCATAAGAAAAAGTTATTTTTTGCGGCAAGTTTATTGCCCAAATTGTGTTCCAGGGTTGCCCTCCAAGCCCCTGTTCTGGGTTCAGCTGATGGCTTAACGAGTGATAGACTGAACGAGCAGTGGCTTTACCATGGGTGTCATAAACCCAGCACCATTGATCATCCTTGGCTTGAGCAGGCAGATAAATAGAAGTAATGTTATCTATTAACATAGGCCCAAAGCATTGATATAATTAAGTGAACATTCCATTTGTTATCAATCATGAGGTTGTTAACACACATACTAGGCGACAACATATACACATTCAAAAAGGTAGGTTTTAACTGCAAATGTGTGCAAAATAATCAAGGGTCTATCAGTACATTTATGTTTAGTCTGTGCTTAATGTGCCTTTTAATACCATACTTTATTGTCTCTAGGGTGTTCAGGAGCATTTTCCATGTCCATGTCAGTTGAGCTTGTTACTCGTGGGATTAAGGGACCAAGGATGGATATAGCCTTACTTGTTTAGGACCAAATTTACCAAAGGTGTGTCTTCCGCATTTAGGATCCTAAGTATCAACTTGACCAAAAGAGTCATCCTTATTAGCCTTGTGTTTCTTATATCCAGCCCCCTGCATGCTTCTGGCAATTGGATGGTGTCCCATTTTAATAGGTGCAAACTCTTTCTGTCCTCTTTTTTATACCAAAGAAAACCTCTTGACAATCTTTCTAGGTTATCCAGGACCCCTCCTTAGATGTATGACACTCCTAGAGAATAATTGGCATAGAATTTAAAATAGATTTAATTAGCACTATCATACCTGCCATGTTTAAGGTTTTCATCTTCCAGCAAGAGATTTTGGAGGCCATCCTATCTGCCACTACCATTTGTTTAGCTTTGGGAATGTATTTATATGATATCAGAGTACCTAGGTATTTAAAGAGGAAGGTTCCTATTCTTATTCCCAAATTCTCCTGTATTGGATGCTTCCTTCTATGACTTAACTTTGGCGGCAAGTAGATATGTGATTTTAAGGGATTTACCTTTTCAAAATTAATGAGGGGATAGTTCCATTATTATCCTTATCTCCTTGTAGTTTTTCATAGTAGCAACAACACATATAATTAAATCATCAGCATAAAGGAGATGACTAGTAGAGAAGGAACCAACATAGTAAGGAATAAGGGCTCTGGCACACAGTGCTTGATTCATTAAGGTTGATAAGATCTGTGTTATAAGAATGAAAATATATGGGGACATGGGATCCCCTTGTCTAATTCCCTATTGACTCCTGAAGTAAGGGGAGGGTATACCATCTATAATGCATGAGAAAGATGAAGACCTTATATAGCTCATGATCCAGGCAATGATCCTAGATGGAAAATTCATAAGGGTCATAACATTTTCTACAGCCTCCCATGCTACCCTATCAAATGCCTTGGCCATGTTTGCCTTTAATAACATGCTTTCCTCTTCCCCTTTGTGATGGAACGGGCCAATTCCTGAAATATTAAGATGTTGTCATGGATTGATCTATTATGTATAAAGACTGACTGAAAGGGGTCTATTATATCCAGCAAGATTGTCTTAAGCCCGAAAGCTAAAATTTTGGCAAAATTCTATATATTACATAGAGAGATTGGTCTATAATCATTTATAACTTTGGAGTTTTCTACCTTAGGGATGAAAATTAGACTAGTTTTAGCCCATTCCCTTGGCATGATTCTTGTGTTAAAGAAGAGAAGGATCTCTCTGGTGACCTTTCCCTCCACTATGTCCCAATATTTCCTATAGAACTCAAGGGTAAAGCCATCAGGGCCTTGGCGCCTTGCCAGGGGGTAAGGACCAAAAAACCATTTTTACTTCTTCTGATGTAATTGGGGAATCTAGGAGTTCACTTTGGTGCTAGGAGATGGTAGGCAGTTCAGGCAATGATGATAAGTCAATATAGTTCTGGGGGCGGGCAATGCCAAAGCTCCTTATAATGTGTGGCAAACTCCTGTAGAATGTCTCTGTCTAAGGATATATTCCTTGAGGGGGAGCCGAGGTTATGTATAAGATTCCTTTTGTACCTCATCATGGTACTAAGGTGAAAGAATTTAGTATTCTCATCCCCTTGACTGAGCCACTTTACCCTACACTTAGACAATCATTTTAAGGTAATTTGTCTTAAGAGTGCATCCTGCTGGTGATATAGGGATCTAAGCTTCACTAGGTCCCTATTATCTAATCCATGTTGTTCATCTTTCCCTACTAATTTGTTTATCTCTTCTTTAACAGTTTGAGCTCTTCTTTCTAAGGGTCCTAAGTTATTTATATTCCAGTGCCTTGTCCTATGTTTCACAGCGTCTAATAGCTGATGTAAAGGGGTATCATTTGTACAAGAGTTCCAAACTTGTTTAACTATCTTCCTGGCTTCCAGGTACTCAAACCAGAATAATTCATACTTAAAAAGATTTCATTCTTCAAAAATAGAATTAGTATTGGGCAGTAGCATAGCATGATCAGAAGAATTTCTATCAAGAGCTGCAAGATTTAAATTCGGGAATTTAGGTAACCACTGCGAGTTCAAGAGTACTATGTCTAGTTTGCACCATATATGCGTGAGGCCATACCCTGTTGTTGCACCTGTATATTTACTTCCAGCTAGAGGAAGGTCTATCAGGCCTTGGCGAGTTATAAGGTCCCTGAATGCACAAATAGATCTTGTGGCGCGAAAGGGTTTACCTCATTTTTTGTCCTCTAGGATGAGGACCGAATTGAAATCACCTATGACCGCCCATGAAACATCATCAATGCACAATCTCGTGAGATGCCTCCATAAGTTCTCTCGAACGTTAGAAAGATTGCTAGTGTAGATACATGTCAAGGGAAAAGAAAAATCATTTGTAGACACAATGGCATGCAAGAACTGTGATGAGAAAAGGAGCGGGGTCACCTTTAGTTCCTGACCCTTCCAGGCCAAGATGATGCCTCCAGATGCACTGTTCCCCTCGCAACATCATCCTTGCCAGTCTCTTCCTAGTCGGCAAGCAACCTCCTCTAAGTTGCGCCTAGTGGTATGTGACTCAACTAATACAAGAATGTCTGATTTCTGGTGTCTTAGGATGTCGGCGAAGCGGTCCCGAACTTTACTTCTTAACGCCCCCCGACGATAACAACTTCATGAGTTGAGATCCAGCGCGGTCGAGCCGGCTCCGGAGTTCGAGCCTATTATCCTGCATAGCAATCGATTGGTTAGCCCGAGAGATTTGAATCTTAGCATCCTTACCTTTGTTTGTCATATTGTTGCCCTTGCTCTTGCTTTTTAAGGTAGGCGTCTCCGGAATAGGGGACTTTGGCTTCCTTTTGACCACCGACTTCCATGGCCCTCGTTCCAAGTCAGAGTCCCCAGGGCCTCCTCCTCTGAGCCTTCTAGGGATGAGCGATCCTCTGACCCCATCTCAGCAAGGTTGGCCTTCATCCTTCCTACGAGAGCTTTGTGTATCTCCCTTGTTTTATCCCCTGGTGCCGACACTGATGCCGGTGACTTGTGCTTACGAAGAGGACCTGGGACAGAAGACGGAGAGATGAGGGCCTCAGACCCCCCCCCCAGAGATCGCTATCAGAGGCCGAAGCTCTCTCTTGGAGGTAGGAAAAGGTATTAGAGGGTTGAGACCGGATAAGATCAAGGAGGGGGGAGGTGAGCGTGAGTTGGCGTAGTGCGGTCCACGTGGCTCGTGATGAGGCTCCCTCGTAACTGTTGCTAGATCTTGATCGTTCTCAACCTGAATAATATCCCGGTTCCTAGAAGGACCATTTTGCCCTTTATGATTCATGGTGTTGGATGTTTGTTTGACCGTTGGATTGAGCTCCCATTAGGGCGTGACATCTGGCCACACTTTCCTCATCCAACGTTTGTCATAGCTCTAGGGCATCCCTCGGGGAGCACTCTCGATTCTCTCTGGTTTGTTGCGGTTCAGTTGTCTGAACCTGATTCAGGCTATTGTTGTGCCTCATCGGACTGTCCAACCGATCTCGCCAAGATCTGCCACGCTGAGAAACTTTCTAGATACAGAGCATAGAGGAACTCTAGAATTTTGCCCCTGTTTGGAGAGCACCTGGCGTCACCCAACCGGAGAGGCCTATATCCACGGCCCATAGAGCAAGACCTTCCCAGCAGCATCAACGACGCTCAATTCCAGGGTCGAGTTCTTCCGACAGCTCTCGAAATGGTGACCTACAAGTCCCACCGAAAGCAAAAAACAAGTAAGCTTTCATAAAGAACTCTCTGGAAGTATCAATTACCATCATGTTCCCGGAGGAATAGCTTCTCATCATATTGCAGCGGGTACATTGGGCATATTACCTTTTTATTGCTTGAATATGCCCCTAGCGCATAGCACGGTGTCAGGGTTACGCTTGATGTTTGCCTTATCCAAACTCCTTGTTTGATAGGATTTGAGAGGTCAAGCTCCACACAGACCCTAACCGAGATCTCCTCCTCTGCAACTGGATGGTGCTCCAGTTTCAACGGGCAACCGAAATGAGCCGCTATGTGAGTGAGCGTCTTCTGATTTCGAAGCTCGAAGGCTAGCCCTAATAGTTGAATCTATACAAGTGAGGCAAGTTGTTGTTCCTCCATTGGCCTGAAGAACGACCTGTCTTGCGTGAGATGCAGAATATGGCCTCGGAGGTTCCACGAACTTCTTGTAAGGACCTGCAAATGTTCCTCCTTAGATGAAAAATTGAGTAAAATGTACACGTTACCAAGATCTCTAACTTCCAGTGGTTCCCTCAGGTTCCAGAGTGTCGGTGCGGTAGATCGAAGCAACTCAATTGTGCCTGCGCCATCGTATATGCGGCCAATGAGGCACTTGGTGAGCTCTTGAGATCTGGCTTCCACCTCCTCCTAGGGATCTCCACCTCATCCTGGATCAACTCTTGGATTCTCTGCCACTAGCGCGAGGACATTTTCCAGCTAGATTGAGGAGACGACCCTCTGACGATATTTGACCACGAGCTGCCGTTGGTGTGTGGTTGCTCAAGGGTCACCACCTCTGGTTTTGAGATGTTGGAGCAGGGTTTTTTTTAGTTAGGTGGAAGAAAGGAAGGAACAAAATGGGAAAGGGGATTACTAGGGTTTGGAGGAGGGGTTGGTGCTGAAGTGAATGAGAAGGGAGAAGAGAGGGCGAGTGATGGCTGAGGGGATGGGGAGGGGTTCCAAGCCATGCGTTTGATGTTTTTTACTTCAGCTAAGTTTCACGGTTTCAAATGGAAATTGAACCGGATAGGAAAGTTATAAGCCATAATTAGTCAAAGCTAATAATCCTTTTAAACTTAATGTCATTCCTTTCGATCAATTTTAATCTTTAATTTTTATATTAAAAATAATGATAGCTTTCCAACACTTTCTTAATTTTTTTTCATGATGTTTAGTGAACATAATTTTATGTTTCTATAGTTTTCTGGAGCACAACTAATTTAAGTAGATAATATTAATGATATGAGAATTATAATATTTTAATATTAACTCAAAGTTCATAATAATATTAATATTTATAATATAAAACAAAATTTATGATATTATACAATTTTTTAGCAACTGCTTTTTTTATTTATTTCTACTTATTTAGCATTATATACATAATTTTTAATATGATTTTGATTAAACATTTTAATTAAATCACCACCCGGATCAATAGATTTAAATTAAGGATCGTTTGGCGCATTCTCATTTTTATTAATCGATAATTTAAATCATCATTAAAATATATTATCATTTTATAAATTATCGATAATATCACATTATAGTGTTTGGTAAATACTAGTAACATAAATTATAATTTAAATTATTAATAAAAAGTTACTAAAAAAACCTCAAAAGATGTTGAACTTTATTGATATATTATTTTATATAAACAAAATGATAAAAATAAAAAAAAATTAGATAAAATATATGAAGTTTATAGTCTAAAAAATAATTTTAAGAAATCAAGAAGATGTTGAGCAATCATATTTTTCTTAATAAAAATATAAATATTTTAAACTTTTTGTTGAATGAACAAACTTGTCAAAATACATCTCAGCCTATTGGTAATATGGAAAACACCTCTTATGGGTGTCATCTGGATTACAAGTAAAGTGGTAATTACAGTCAAATGTGATAATATGATGGATCCTAAAAAAATAATTTAAATTAATCGATAATTTATTTAGATTACCTCGCACCAAATAATATTTAAATATTTGCTCAACCACACCGATCAAATGAAATAAGTGAAGGTTATTAAACAAATAAAAATATTAACAATAATTAGAATGTAAAAGGCAGGTCAAATATACGACTTTTTTTTTGTTATCAGATTAAAAATTAAGATAACATCTTTTTTTTTCGATTACTAATGATATTCGAATTTAAGATCTCTTGATACTCAAGTGGATGGATGAGCTATTGCATCACACCCTTATTCACAATTAAGATAATATCTGATACATATTTTTTATGCACAAATAAAAGTTTCGAATAAAATTATACTCTTGTTGTTTAATTACTCACCGAAAAAATATTGTTTAATTGAGCCAAATAAATAAATAGTAAAATATTATAATCATATTGTGAGTTTTATTGTCCTATTTTCTCTTCTGTTGTCTACTATCGAGAGTGCATTAATGAGTTTGAGAAAAAGAATAAATAGTGAACACTTAGACGTTTCATCTTCCCTTTATTGTTTTTAGAATATTAAAAAAGTTAAGGACAAAATCGGAAAAGGTGGAGTGACATTAAAATTTTTGAAGTGACAATAAAACCACCCAAAAAAATTATAAGTCATATTTTTTTTAGTTGTTTAGTCATAGAGGAAGTTGCTTTATATTGTTGAATCATGCTAGTCGTCTAGCACCAACTAAAAGCAAGCCTAACAACATCCGAATAAAAAGAATCTTAACAAGTTGATCTAATTAAGAAGGTGAACCGCTGATTATTTAAGAAGATAGGTCAGGTTTTAATCTAAAAGAAGTTCGAATTGGGATTTTGGGAGGAACTACGAAGTATTAGACTATTAGGGAAAAGGAAGAAGATCAATTTCATGATATTTTCCAAGAGTGAAAAATCCAAGAATGTTTTGTGAAAGTCGACCAAAATCAAAATTGCAATTCAAACTACTCGTAATTACCGGGTACAAGGCGCCCATGAACTTATACAATGGATTAAAAGGGTATACAAGTATGACTCGAGTACTTGACAATTTTGTTGATATGCATTAAATTATTTAAAAATTGTGAAAGATGAAACAAATGAGAACTTAAAATTTTATGTGTGAGATTTGAAATTTGTTGTGATATATGCTTATAATAAATAGATCATCTTTGCCTGTTGATGTTTTTTTTTATTTACAAATCAAGAGAATTGTACCTAATTAAAAATTCATGCATATTTTTTTTCCTTTTATTTGTCAATCCTTCAATGCTATATTTCTAACCGAATAAAATCTCAATTAATTAATTTGAACAGCTAAAGAATCGATACAGTTCAATGTTATTTTGTATTAAAATTTATTATCTGATAGATTAAACTATTAATAATTTATACCGTTCATATCCTTTCAATTAAAGTAAAATTAGGATAGACATCATTTAAGAAAATATTAAATTTAAATTTTTTGAATATATTTTTTTATTAAATATTTTATTATGTTCGATTCGAAGCGATATAAATTAATCGGAGAAAAAAAAGATGAAACACGGGTGGAAAGCTTCGCACTTTGTTGAAAGTTCGACCCAGAAGACCACTGGGCCGTGCACAGCCCAATTAAGCAAGATAAAAATAGATTATCTTTTCTTTTATGTTTCAACTCAACCATCACATGAAATGCAATGATATATTTAACAATATTCTATTTTTAATCATCACAATGAATACGCCCTATTTTTAAAAATAAAATCAACTACATTTGTGTTTCAATTTTCTATAAAAGTTAAAAATGGTCGAAAAAATTAAAATATGTAAATAAATAAATAAGAAAAGCTCCAACAACCAAAACCCCAACCATCTAAGCTATTAATTGGTCGGTGAGGCTTTTAGCAATAGAAAATTCTGATCTTTTACCAACCTAACCGAGTCAGAGAGACTTCGTAGTCCACCAACAAAAATTGGAGATAAGACTCCAAGATAAATTTTGCCTTTTACGTTTTCTTTTAAAAAGTACTACTTTGGGATGAATAATCTACTTACGGTCTATTTGGCTTAGCTGATAAAAAATAATTGATAAGCATTAATGCTGACAAGCATTTTAAGTGTTGATACTTATTTTAAAATATAAATAGTTAGACGTTTGGATAAAAGTGCTGATAATATCAATAAGTAGTTGTAATATTTGTTAAAATAAATATTGATTAATATACCCTTAAAGTTATATAATAATAATATTAAAAATATAGATAAAAGAGTAATATAGTTGGTTAAAACTAATAAGCCAACAACTTTAAAAATAAGCAGGGGGACCCTGCTTATTTTTTTTCAACTTATAAGTAGTTACCTAACAACTTATAAGTATATTTATTTAGTTACCAAACATGAAGATTTTCTAAAATTTACTTATAAGTAGTTTTAACCTACTTATAAGTTTAGCCGAACAGGCTCTTAGAGCCTGTTTGACTTAGGGCTCGTTTGGCTTAGCTGATAAAAAATAGTTGATAAGCACTAATGCTGATAAGCATTTTAAATGTTGATACTTATTTTAAAATATAAATAGTTACATGTTTGGATAAAATTGCTGATAATATCAATAAGTAGTTGTAATGTTTGTTAAAATAAATATTGACTAATATATCCTTAAAGTTATATGATAATAATATTAAAAATATGAATAAAAGAGTAATATAGTTTATTAAAACTAATAAGTCAACAACTTTAAAAATAAGCAGAGGGGATCCTGCTTATTTTTTTTCAACTTATAAGTAGTTACCTAACAACTTATAAGTATATTTTTTTAGTTACCAAACATG